>JBCEWC010009963.1:0-18158 GCA_038996855.1 Solanum aculeatissimum
GTGAGCCTCAAACTTGTCGAGGCCCCGCTCATCTATGTAGAGGCATTGTTGGATAAATCTATACTCTTGTACGTTTGGCTTGTATGTTGGATATTTGGCTATGTAATATGATGCTATTTCACTTGGTTTGTTATCATGTTCTCTTGTTATGATATTGGCTTGAATGATGGGCATTGTGAATGGCTATGTGCTTAAGTGGAAAGTCCCATAATCCCGGTGTGCCCCCATAGTGGAATCCTATTTTCCCCTTGTCCTTAGAGAGTATTGCTATGTGCTATGTGTATGCATGCTTGTCCCATTCTCGGTATTGTCCCCATAGTTTGAGTCCCATGTTCCGAATCCCTTAGAGCTTTTGTGTTATGTGTTTAGCTTCCGTGTTCCTGAACCGATGATGCGTGTAATGATGCTATGATGGCTTGATCGAGGATCTTCGGGTCCTCTTTCTCCATGTCACATCTAGGCCCCCTATCCAGGTCGTGACATTAGACCAATCTTTAGAGTTCAATTATGGATACTCATAGGACCATCAAGTTCTATCAACCTATCACCATTCTCAAATCACAATCACAATCAAAATTCTCAAATTAAGGCTCTAGACTCAAACCGTAGGTTCATTGATGCATTCTTTTACAAAATTATATATAGAGTTTATGAAATAACTCATGTAAATCATTTGTTTAGTAAATCAAATTTATGATGATAATCGACATATGAAGATACGTAAGATATGTATAATTTTGCAAGATAACATTCAAGAAAACATGCATAAGGACTCAATAAGTTCGTCTATCAATCCATCTCAGTCAAGGGTCACATGGAAGAACAATTCCATGCTTTAGTTTAGTCTTACATACGTGGAAGAGAAAATCTCTTTGAATAAACCTTTAGTTTGCACTTAAAAAGGAAAAACCCTAGCCTCTTTTTTGGGAGAACTTTGAACACAAGATATTTATGCTTTTAGGGATTTATGCATTAATGAGAGGTTATTGCCCTATATGATAGGCTTAGGAAAGTCAATTAGAGGTAAAAGGTCGAAAATAACCTTTTGGAGAAAGTCAAATAATCATCAAAATTGAAAAAATGACCTTTTGATGAGGTTCGACGCGGCCAAAATGATGGTCTAGGGGTCCCATCGCTGAACCATTCGGTGGTACGCCGAATGGGGACCTTGGATCACCCTTTTTGACATATTCTAATCTTTCTTAGAGAGAATCGGCGGTCTAAATCGGTGGATTGGCAAAATTTACAAATTTGCCAGGCTTTAGTAAAACGGTCATAACGTTTTACTCCTAACTCCGATTAAGGTGAAATTGGATGCGCTGGAGAGCTAATTCAATTATATACAATTTGGTTTATTATGGGTCACCTAACTCATTATGTTCTGAGATATATGACTATGTGAATTTGACCCTTCTATAAACTCATATCGAAACTTAGCCGATTGAGATATTTTGAACTTGGATTGACCGTGGGTATCTCTTATGACATCAAACCACATCTAACATACTTCAAATACTTAGTAAAGGAAATTACCTTATATTCACAAACTTGGAGTTATTAGATCACCCAATTTCATAAAACTTTATATTGAAACTCAATCAGTAAGGAGGATTTCGTCTCAACTTTGTGTTAAAGTGTTTTTATAATCTCTATTCTTCTCAAATCTATTATACCACTATTAAAAAGGCTTTAATACCTATAATTCATGGTTAGAATCACTCAGTGTGATTTCATACGCATAAGAGAGAAGTTCATACCTTTGCTTAGGAATTTTCAAGGTGTTACAATATCTCCCCTTAGGGATCATTCGTCTTCGAATGATGGTTAATAGAGACAGCCTCGAGGCACAAATAACAATCAAGGCTCAATCGATCAATCAAACTCTCGAGACAATCAATTAATCAAATTTAAGAATGGACAAATAATTTCAGATGAAGAATAGAAAAATTACCTTCAATTTCATCATTGAGGGGGACAAATGGAACATCAAAACTCAACCAATCAAATCATTCAAACTTCTGACAATCAACCTTTCAACTCATGAATAAACTCATCAACTCACAAATAGGGAACTCCTTCACTAGAAGACGTGTTACAAAGGATGAGAAAAAGGTTACAATCCCGAATGCTCCCATCAACTTTCCTCATGACTTAAAGAGATAATCACTTGCCCAATATAGGGGTAGGACCACTTCGTATCAAGAGATAGGGTTGACAACTTTTAAGATTGGTGACTCTCCTTGACCATGCTCTCCTTCTCATGTACCACACTCCATTAATTTAAGCTTATAGCTCCTATTCAAATCTATGCCTAACCACATCCTCTTATTCCATTTCACACCTAATTCTAATCCCTCAAGATGCTTGTCCTATAATGATCACACTTATACCTATCTAACCCCTCAAAATCTATATTTTGTATTTTCACAGTGACCTTTACTTAAAGAATACTATTCATCCTCATCACTTCAATACACTCACATAATGGAAACCAAACATTCAAGCCTACCACTCTAACCACTTTATGGCCTCTTCAAGGTCAACATCACTTAAGAATCTTCAAGCCTACCATAGCACATTTACACCCTAATCACATAACTCTTATTATGAGAGACACTAATATCTCTTACCTATCTATCACACACATCAAAATTTTTCTAACCCCTCTTCCACGTCTATAACCTTAAATGGAACTAGTACAACATCATTATCAGAATCGAGAACACTCATTCTCTCTCATCAACCATAACTCCTTTACTATCATCAACATTTCTATCAAAGCTGGGAAGCAGGATCACTATAAGTTCTTGGAATGAAAGATCATTAACATGATTAAATTCTACTTATGATTTATAAGATCTCAAATCACACTCCCTCAGGTGGTGACATCAAAATTTTAGAGACATAATTTTTTTCCTCTCATGGATAACATTGGAAGCAAGTTTTGGATAAAAGAGTCTGGGGTGCATCTTGATCTTGCTCAAATGCACAATTCATATGAATAAAAGTGCATTTTTTGAATTAGTTAACTCAACACAATAGTCAGCTTCTATTAAACCTGGTGCAGTCTCTCTACTATTTTGATTACTTTATCGTAGAAGAACTCATCAGTAAGGATCTAAATATTACTATCTCTATCACCTTGTAGAGCAACACATGAGTCATTATAATTTTCTTAGGTAATATCTCTATCGCAAAATTTAAAATGTGAAAGAAAGAAAACTTTTCTTAAATGTCAATAATTCCTCATTAACAAAAGTGGGGCCTTCATAACCATAAATAAGATCCTATAGATATGGCTTCATAGACACCCTAGGACACTTGAACTCTATGCTCTGATACCAAGTATATCACGCCCTATGAGGGTTTTCGGCACTAAGAAACTATTGTTGGCTCCCAAGCGAACCGCTTGACCTCATCACATTCATACAATCATAAAGATTAAAGATAAAAAAGGTGGAAAAATCTCAATATAGAAAGGCCATAGGCCAACAATCAAACTCCAATTCTCTAACATAAACGTAGTTTTAAAAGAAAGTCAATCAAGAGATAAGGATCTCAACATCAACTCATCACTGTCTTGTTTATGAAGCCTCTAACTCTACTATCTAGTTGGACTTATTCACTCAATTCAGTGCTTGATACTCCTCTAAAGACTTAATTCTCATAAATAATCCATCTCAATGAATCTAATCAACGAGTCTCATAAATACTTTTATCAATCCATTAATTCTGTCATAATTGAGCCTTTTGGCCTATCAACCATCTGATTAATTCTCAATCATATTTTTCAACAATTTGACCAATCAATCCCATTAACCTTCAAGAATAAATTATACCATCACGTAGGAGGACTTTCAATTTAAACCAATCATAAGAGTTCAATTATGGATACTCATAGGACCATTAAGTTCTATCAACCTATCACCATTCTCATATTACAATCACAATAAACATTCTCAAATCAAAGCTTTAGACTCAATCCCTAGATTCATTCATGCATTCTTTTACAAAATAATATATAGGGTTTGTGAAATAACTCATGTAAAATATTTATTTAGTAAATAAATTTTATGATGATCATCGACATATGAAGATACGTAAGATATGTATAATTTTGCAAGACAACATTCAAGAAAACAAGCATAAGGACTCAATATGTTTGTCTATCAATCCATCTCAATCAAGGGGAACATGAAAGAATAATTTCATGCTTTAGTTTATCCTTATATACCTGGAAGAGAAAATCTCTTGAAGAAACCTTTGGTTTGCACTTGAGATGAAGAACCCTAGCCTTTTCTTTGGGAGAACTTTGAACGCAAGATTTTGATGTTTTTAGGGGTTATGCTTTAATGGGAGGTTACTAGCCTATATTATAGGCTTAGGGAAGTTAAATAGAGATAAAAGGTAAAAAATAACCTTTTGGGGAAAGTCAAATAATCATCAAAATTGAAAAAATAATCATTTGATGAGTTTCAACGGTCAAAACGACGGTCTAAGGGTCCCATCACCGAACTATTTGGCAGTATGCTAAATGGGGTCCTTGGATCTCCATTTTTGACATATTCTAAGTTTTCTTGGAGTGAATCGGCGGTATAAATAAGTCGATCGCCAAAATTTACAAATTCGGCAGGCTTCAGTAAATTGGTCATAACTTTTGACTCTAAACTCCGATTAAGGCAAAATTGGACGTGTTAGAGATATAATTCAATTATCTAGAATATGGTATGTGTGGGTCACCAAAATAATTATGTTCTTAGAGATATGGATATTTGAGTTTGATCCTTCTATAAACTCATACTGAAACTTGGCTAATTGAAATGTTTTGAACTTGGATTGACCTTGGGAGTCTCTTATGATCTCAAACCACATATAACACTCTTAAAATACTTAGTAAAGGACGTTACCATATATTCACAACCTTGGAGTTATTGGATCACCCAATTTCATAGAATTTTATATCGAAACTCAATCAATAAGGAGGATTTCATCTCAACTTTGTATTAAAGGATTTTTGTAACCTCTATTCATCTTAAATTTATTAATCTACTATAGAATAGAATTTACTACATTTATTCAAAGTTAGAATCACTCGGTGTGATCTCATACATATAAGAGGAAAGTTCAGACCTTAGCTTAGAAATTTTCAAGGTGTTACATGAATGTCTTTATGATTAATTAAAATGGGTCCATAGATCCAGAGTTCAGAGACTAAAAAATCTAACTCATTTTCCATGAGAGTCTTCTATGGTTCATAATAGTATCTACAACTATAGATTCCCTTCGTAGATCATTTCAACAGTTCTAATGAAGGGTGTTTTTCATCTTTTTCCATCCTTCCCCAAATCAAAACCCCAAAATTTAGGGACTAATTTAGGTCACTTATCAGTACCCCATGTGCCTTTTCTCCCATTTACATTTAAAATATTTGAGAGTAAGGTTTGGAGAGGCAAAAGTCTAGGGTTCAAGCATTCCAACTAAAGTTTTTCAAGTTTTACTTGGATAACGACTTTCTAGGTATGTAAATCTATTCATAGCATTGGATTGAGTTCATCCTTGCATCCTACTATAATTTCCCAAAAATTAGAAAGTCAAAATCAAAAGAAAAGTTCATAAAAAGGAAATTTCCAGGAACCACGAGCCCATTTTATGGGCCATAGTTGTTTCCATGAGTCATGAAGGGTGCTCGTGGAACCTGAAGATCATTTTGGACTTTATATTCCAAACCTAGTAGGGATTATGTACATGTCATAACTTCTTATTAGATCATGCATCAAGACCATAAATGGAGATCCAGACAATGGTAAAATTTAACTTGACAATACAAAATCATTTATGACTCATAGTTGATGTGACAAATCATGAATTGGAGTTGTGGAAGGCATTTACACTTAGAAATATTTAAGACGTTAGGGGTGGTTCTACGAGGTGGCTTTATTGGTTATAGACCTAACCACGAGTCATAGTTCATGTTCGTTAATTTGTCCTAGTTTTAAGTAATCCCTAGACTTCATTTATGAAAGATATTTATGACATACGGAAGACAGGATGAGTTGTAGGTTAAGATCATGGTTCAAGGTTTAGAGGCATGTTTATGGGGCGGTTTCTACGAACAACATTCTACGGTTCGTAGAACATTCTACGGGCCATAGATTGATCTCATGACCCCGTCCAAAATTTTTATTTAGGGGTATTTGTGAATTTTTCTACCCCCCGGACCCCTAAACTACGTCATTTTAGTCTTATGTTTAACCTATAACCGTCTTATACTATAAAAACTATCCCATTCTAAATCATTCACCTAAAATCTCAAGTTCTTCCTCTCTAAGACTCTATTGAAGAATTAACTAGGGTTCCCAATTGCTCCATCAATTTTTAATTTTCAAGCAAGGAATCTTCATAAGATTTGTGGGTATTCATCCATGGGTCTCTTCCAGCCACAGAACCCAAAGAGTTTCTCACTTTTTGATCAAATGCAAGTAAGTACTTTAAGGGTTTCATGATTTTTATTCCAATTGCATGAATTGTGTTTTATCTTATGATCATCAATCTAATTATGCATGAATTCTCATTAATTACAAAATGTAAAGAATTTTTATGTGAATATTCCTACATGCTACCTATGGTTCATGCGATTAATAATGGGTTACATTACTTATGGTTTCAATTCATGTTATCCTCTAATATTATGCATAATTCATGTTTCAATTTCAATTTCATGATTCCAGTGAAGTATCACTAAGACCCATGTTTTATGTTAATTTCATGTATGACTTCATGAATTTCTTAATGGGTCCTTCCAATTATGGTTTAATTAATGTTGTCTTACTCGATCATGCATGGTATCAATCAAATTACATGATTTTAAGATGGTTCCCTATAGATTCATGTAGTAAGCTATAATTCTCAATGATAAGCTATATGATATGATCATGAATTGATAAGTCTTTCAAGCAAGCTACATGAAAAGAATTAGATAAGCTTTTATGATAAAATTCAAGTCAAGTATGAATAACTATGAGTTCTCTCACCTGTGCATGAATATGTAATAATTAAATGCCTATACTCGTGTTTTATAAGACAATATTAAGGATCTATTCTATATTTATTATTTTTACTCAATGGACATATTAGTAGATATTGCCTCTCCCATGATATGACATGACTAAATAGTTTATGATTATGACTATTCCATTGAGAGTTTACTTAGCATCAAATAGACTTTCGAACTGGGGCTCATTCGCTAGTTAAGGCATGACCCATTAGTACCAAATTTCATTGTGTAACATCCCACAACTCTATTCTTAGGATCCAAAATTTTCATCATAAATACATAAGCTTGAACTTAGTGATGCCTTACTTGTAGTTATGTTTTAAGCCTCATTATTATAATAGGATCCAAAATTTTCATCATAAATACATAAGCTTGAACATAGTGATGCCTTACTTGCACCTATGTTTTAAGCCTCATTATTATATATGAAAAGTGTATTATAAGTGGATTAGGGTCATAAGAGACCTCTAGTACTTAGTCGAGTTCAAACCTTTCCTATCGATTGAGTTTTTTGTGTTAGATTATGCAAAGATCAACATAACTTTTATCACACAAGGAATTATGTGGCCTATAACCTACCAAATAAAGGTGTTTGAATTAGATTTCCAACTCCACCAATTTCACTTCATTTGAAGTTTGGAGTAAAAGGTTATAACCATTGTACTACAGACTGCCAGAGAAGAGTAAAACTACAAACTAACTTACGGGCTGTGGTTTGAATGACGACCCATCCTGTTAACTTGTGAAAAACCTTTTACAAGTCCAATTTTTAGCACACACTTGACGGACCCAACTACGGATCGTAAATGCTTCTATGGGTTATGGTTTAGGCTTATAGAATGGATCTTGAACCTCAATATTCACCAAAGAATTTACGGATAGGTTTCTATGGACTATAGAAGCTTTCACGGGCTATAGATGGATCCGTAGATGACCTAGACATGGTTTAAAAAGGGTTATTTGGTCTTTTCTCACCCTTTCAAAGCATAAACTTGACAATTTTATGCCAAATTAAGTCCCTAAATATATTCATTCAACCTTTTTATGCTAAAACACATTCTAAAACTTAGAGCAAGGTTTAAAAGGGAGAAAAAACTAGGGTTTCAAGAGAATCTTGTGAGTTCTTCCAAGATATTCTAAGATTCAAAATTTCCAGATATGTAAGGCTAACTAGAACATGAATTATGTTCTTCCATGTGTCGCATAACTCGAATTGGTTGAGTTATGAACGAATTAAGTCTTCTATGAATGTTTCTTGGAAGCTTTTCTTAAATCATAATGTATTCCTATATAATCTTGCATGAATGATAGTTTTTATGAATTAAAAACTTGAAATAGTTGATTTTATTTTTCTACATGATCTCTAGAATAAATTTTTGTTATTTTACATATTGCACTTAAACGGTTATGTATGAGTATGGTTTGAGCCTGAAGAGTCTATAGAATTCCAAAATGTTTCAATATACTTTTGTTTCCTGAATACTATGAGTTGGAATGATGGTTGATAGATAGTCTTTATGAGTCATGAGCTAATCCTAAGAGAATATTTCTAACCAAAGAGTTGATAGTTGATGTGATGAATTGAGGTTACAAATGTCCAATGAGACTAATTGAATGAGTTAATAATAGGATTGGTGTCTTATGAGTATGTTGAGTCTTGGAAGGAGTATCTAGCACCGAATTGAGTAAGAGTAAGTTCAACTCAAACTCAATAACTACGTAGCCAGTGTAGGAGAAGCCTGAAGGGTAAAATTAGATGTTTCCCATTGTCCCTAAAAGAGAACTTGATGTTATTGATTATGAATTCACTGAGGGGATATCCTTTACCCTAGCAAGGTATTGGATGGATGTGGAAATGACATCGCTTCATTGTATTATCACTGGATCATAGGTTATGGTTGTCGATTAGAGAAACACTCATATAGATCTTGATAGCACTTTGAGTGGATTGGATTAGATGGTATATTAGTCGTCATTGTCTAAACTGTATTCGTTCTTGAGAATCTTGACATGCTGATTGAGTTTCCTACTTTCTTGCTTTGAGTTATGTAGTTAATGTTATTCTACCTTACCAATTTCATTCTACCATTCTGCATACTCATACATTCCACATACCGACATTCTTTTGGGCCTGTATCTTTTCATGATGTAGAGACAAGTACTAGTGGTCATCAACAGGTGCCCCGTTGAGGACCTCTTTACATTCAGCTAATTGGTGAGTCCTTCCCCGCTTTCAAAGGATATCATATTTTCTCTTCTAGCTTTGAGTTAAGCCTTTTTATTTTATTTTAAGGTAGCCATGGACCTATCATTATCATCATTTGGTAAGATGATTTGGAGGCTTCATAGACTAGATTGTCAAGTTGTACTTGGATGTGGTTTTTGTCTAATTTCTTTCATATTAGTCTTACTCAGTTGATTGATAGTTTGTTTGGCCTTTGGCTTTGATTATTTATTTGTTATTGCTTTCCATTAAGTATTCTTCATTGTTGATTTCTTCCACTGTTAGATTATGATTGAATGAATGTGATGAGACCAAGTTGTTCACTTAGGGGCTAGCAATAGTCTTTGAGTGCTGGCCACACCAAGGGTACCATCCAGAGACGTCACAAACATAGTATCAAAGCATAGAGTTCAAGTGCCCTAGGGAGTTTATGAAACCATTTCTAGTAGAGTCTTGTTTATGGGTGTGTTGTGCACCACACTTTATAAGCAGGAGGCTATAAGACATTAGGAATTGCTATACTTTCTTGTATTTTGAGTTCATGCGATAGAATTTAACTCTATTAAAGTATCAATTTGATTCGTGCATTACGAATTTGCAGATCATGCCTCCTAAGCGTACCACCACCCAAAGAGATGCTTTAGCTAGCAACACTGAGAATCCCCCATAAGAGGTGCTTACTCAGATGAAGACGAGAGGTCGATGTGCTAGAGCCACTGGGGCTCCCCAGGAACCTACTACTTCGCTTACTCTTACTACAAAGGTTGATTTCAGAGGAGCTATCACTATGCTCACCCAATTGGTAGCTTTCCATAGTGGGAATCAGAATTCACAAGCTCCCAATTCTAGCTCCCAAGAGCCGACTACTGCAATGAGACTTAGAGATTTTCTAAGGACTAACCCACCAGTCTTCATAGGGTCTATGGTTGAGGAAGACCCCAAGAAGCTTATTGATGAGATGTAGAAGGTGTTGAAAGCTATGCATGTAACTGAGACTCAAAGGGTTGAACTTGCTTCCTATCAACATAAAGATATGGCAAATGTTTGGTATAATCAATAGGAAGAGAGCCGAGGTGAGGATGTTAAGCCTGCCATTTGGGATGACTTTGAGAGAGCCTTTCTTGACCACTTCTTTCCAAAAGAGTTGAGGGAAGTGAAGGTTGAGGAGTTTTCCAACTTGAAGTAGGAGGGGATGATTGTTAAAGAATATATACAACTATCCAGGTATGCTCCAGAGATGGTCCCTGACATGAGATCTAGAATGAGAAAGTTCATATTTGGCTTGGGCAAGAATGTGAAAAAGGAGTGCAAAATGACATTACTGATTAAGAGCATGGACATCTCTACGCGTATGGTGTGTAACAACTTGAGGAGGATAAGAAGAGGGATAGGGAGGATCACTTACACAAGAAGGCTAAGTCAGCAGGGTGTGAGCCTAGCCAGTAGAAGGATTAACTCTACAATCTAGAATCAGTAGGTCTTCAAATTGTTTATTTGAAAAAATTGAAACCCTTATTATTCGGCGATCATGATACTTTCCAAAAATTTAAATTCTTGATAAATGGAGGAACAATATCACCAGTTTTGTTCAATAATATACCAAAGTGGATCTCTAATTTTCTTCATTTCTTAACATGAAAATAATTAAGAGGGATAGGTTCTATTTTCAGGAGAGGTCTACAAATTATGCACCATTCTCAATAAGTGCACCAAATCCAGTAACAGATACGATCAAAAGTCTCAGGGTCATCAGAATTTCAAAGCTTAGGGTTCTTAATCCCAAGCTAGTATGACTCAAGGTTCGAGGGGAAAGCACTATGTGGCAAGTGTGGTAGACACCACCTAGGTGAGTGCCGCGAGGGCACAAATGCTTGCTATAGATACAGACAGACTGGTCACTTCTAAAATGAGTGTCCAATGAGAAGGCGAGGTGATGGAGGTAATCAATCTCAGTCTTCAGAAGCACCACCATCCAACGGTAATAAGAGAGGTGCCACTACTAATACGGATGGGGGTACAAATCGTCTGTATGTGATGGGCAATCAACAGGATCAGGAAGTTGCACTAGATGTTATCATAGGTGTGCTTCGAGTCTTTTTCCATGATATGTATGCATTGCTTAACCCAGGTGCCACTTTATCATTTGTAACTCCATATGTGGCTAGTAAGTTTGAGATCCTTCTTGAATGTCTTCTTGAGCCCTTTAGTGTTTCTACTCCTATTGGTGAGTCCATTCTAGCTAAAAGCGTATATAGAGATTGCGCGGTGTCTATGTATCATAGAGATACTTTGGAAAACTTAGTTGAGTTAGAGATGATTGACTTTGATGTGATTCTTGGTATAGACTGGCTTCATGCCTGTTATGTCTCTATCAATTGTAAAACTCAGACGATCAAATTTTAGTTTCTAAATAAGCCTGTTATAGAGTGGAAGGATAGTTCTGTAGTGCTTAAGGGTAAGTTTATTTCCTACCTTAGGTCCAGAAAGCTAATATCTAAAGGTTGTATTTATCACCTCGTGCAAGTTAAGGCTGATGATGTAAGTCTCCACCCTTTGAGTCAGTTCCAATTGTCAATGAGTTTTCTGATGGCTTCCCTAACGATTTGCCTGGAGTCCCTCCTAATAGAGAGATCGACTTTGGAATTGATGGTCTCTCCGTTACTCCACCTATCTCTATTCTACCATATAAAATGGCTCCCGTCGAGCTAAAAGAACTAAAAGAGCAATTGAAAGATCTCTTGGATGAGGTATTTATTAGGCCAAGTATCTCTCCGTGGGGAGCTCCTGTTCTATTTATGTGCAAGAAAGATGGTTCCCTCAAAATGTGTATAGATTATTGCCAGTTGAATAAGGTGACCATTAAGAATAAATATCCTATTCCAATGATCGATAACTTGTTTGACCAACTTTAGGGTGCCACTATTTTCTCAAAGATAGACCTCAAGTCAGGCTATCACCAATTGAAAGTGAGATAATGTGACATCTCGAAGATGGCTTTTGAAACCCGATATGGTCACTTTAAGTTTCTAGTAATATCCTTTGGATTGACCAATGCTTCTGTTGCTTTCATGGAATTTATAAATAGAGTATTTAGACAGTACCTTGACATGTTCATGATTTTATTTATTGATAACATATTAGTGTACTCCATAGATGAGGAAGAGCATGCCGATCACCCTCAAATATTTCTTCAGACTCTCAAGGATAAGGAGTTGTATGCCAAAATTTCAAAATGTGAGTTCTGGCTTAAATCTGTGTCATTTTTAGGCCTTGTTTTCTTGGGTGATGGTATTCGAGTAGATATACAGAGGGTTACGGCAGTTAAGAACTGGACCAAACCTACCTCTCCAACTGAAATAAGATTTTTTTTGGGATTGGCTGGTTACTACTACAGATTTGTTGAGAGATTCTCTTCTATATCCTCACCATAGACTAAGCTAACTCAAAAGAAAGCTAAGTTTCAGTGGCCCAACCAGTGTGAGAAGAGTTTTCAGGAGTTGAAAACCAGATTGGCTATTGCGCTAGTGTTGACTCTACCTGAGGGGATTGAGGATTTTGTGATCTAATGTGATGCATCTAGAGTGGGATTGGGATGTGTTCTGATGCAGAGAGGTAAGGTCATAACTTATGGTTTCCAGAAAACTTAAGAATGATGAGAGAAACTTCCAACTCATGACTTAGAATTAGCTGTAGTGGTGTTTGCACTCAAGATTTAGCGCCACTACTTATATGGAGCACATGTCAATATATTCACAGACCATAAGAGCCTGTAATGTGTATTCACCTAGAAAGAGCTTAACGTAAGGTAGAGAAGATGACTTGAGTTTCTTAAAGACTACGACATGAGCATCCTCTACCACCCAAGTAAAGCTAATATGGTTGTTGATGCTCTTAGCAGGTTGTCTATGGGAAGCACCACTCATATGGAAGAAGAAAAGAAAGAGTTAGCTAATAAGGTGCACAGACTGGCACAATTGGAAGTTCAACTAGATAAACCTGGTGAAGGTGAAATAATTATGTATAATGGGTCTACATCTTCTCTTTTAGTAGAGGTCAAGGAGAAGCAAGACCAAGATCCCATCTTACTCCAATTGAAGGAAGATGTGGATAAGAAGAAAGTGATGGCTTTCGTCAAAGAGGGAGATAAGCTGTTGAGATACCAAAGTAGATTGTATGTTCTAGATGTTGATGGTATTCGAGAAAGGATCATGGAAGAATCCCATAACTTTAAATATTCTATCCATCCAGGGTCTACTAAAATGTACTGCGACTTGAGAGAGGTTTACTGATTTGATCTGAGCTTTCTTATTGAGAGTTCTCATTCAATGAGAATTCTCAATATTATGCCTTGAAGAGGACTCAAACCTACATGCTCTTTAGCACAAGATTTTGAGTCTCGCGTGTCTACCATTTCACCACCACGGTATCTTAAAAGTGAATCGTATTCCATCAACTTGCAAACTTGACGATCAAGAATTTGGACTGAGATCTCTTCATAACTTAAACTATCCTTTACTCTAATGTTTTCAATAGGCACAACCATGGATAGATCTCCCAAACACTTCTTAAGAATAGAAATGTGAAAGACTAGATGGATGGCTGCTAGCTCTTGTGGTAGTTCCAACTCATAAGCTACGTTTCTCACTCTCTTCAAAATTTTGTAAGGACCAATGTACCTCATACTCAACTTACCTTTCTTCCCAAATTGCATCACACTCTTCATGGGTGATACTTTCAAGTACACCCAATCGTTGACCTCAAACTCTAAGTCTCTTCTTCTTTTATCGGTGTAGGACTTCTGACGACTCTATGCCATTCTCAAACTCTCTTCGATGATCTTTACCTTTTCCATAGCTTGGTATACCAAGTATAGCCCAATCAACCCTGCTTCTCCTACCTTGAACTATCCAATCAGTGATATACAACTCTTCCCATGGAAGGCCTCATAAACAACCATTTGGATACTCTAATGAAAGATGTTGTTGTAGGCAAACTCGATAAGGGGTAAATGATCATCCTAGTTGCCTTTAAAGTTGATGACACATTCTCTCAAATTTCCTCCAAGGTTTATATCATACACTCTGTTTGTCCATCGGTCTGAGGGTGGAAAACATAAGGAATTAGGTGGCCTATGACCTACCAAATGAAGGATCTTTGAATTATCTTTCCAACTCCACCAATTTTATTTCATTTGGAGTTTAGAGTAAAATATTATGATTATTTTACTACAGACTGCCAAAGTAGAGTGAAACTACGAATTGACTAATGGGTCGTGGTTTGAATGACAACCCATCCTGTTAACTCATGAAAAATGTTCTGCAAGTCCATTTTTGAGTCCCAGACTTGACGAACCTAACTACGGATTGTAAATGCTTTTACAGGTTGTGGTTTGGGCTCGTAGAATGGATCCAAAGACCTCAAAATTTGCCTAAATTTTATGGATTGGTTTCTATGGACCGTAGAGGCTTCTACGGGCCATAGATTGACCCGTAGATGACCTAGACATCAGTTTAAAAAGGGTTGTTTTGGTTTTTTGTCACCCTTTCAAAGCCTAAACTTGATGGTTTTATATACCAAATTAAGTCCCTAAATATATCTATTCAGTCTTTTTACGCTAAAACACATTCTAAAACTTAGAGCAAGGTTTCAAAGGGAGAAAAAGCCAGGGTTTCAACAGAATCTTTTGAGTTCTTCCAAGCTATTCCAAGATCAAAACTTCTAGGTATGTAAGTCTAACTAGAACATGAATTATGTTCTTCTATGTGCCCATAACTCGAATTGGTTGAGTTGTGAACGAATTGAGTCTTCCATGAATATTTCTTAAAAGACTTTCTTAAATCCTAATATATTCCTATATAATCTTGCATGAGTGATAATTTTTATGAATTAAACACTTAAAATATATGATTTTATTTTTCTACATTAACCCTAGAATTAATTTTTGTTATTTTACATTTTGCACTTAAATAGGTATACATAAGTATGATTTGAGCCTAAGAGTCTATAGAATTCCTAAATGTTTCAATCTACTTTTGTTTTCTGAATACTATGAGTTGGAATGATGGATGATAAAGAGTCTTTATGAGTCATGAGCTAATCCTAAAAGAATGTTCCTAACTAAAGAGTTGATAGTTGATTTGATGAATTAAGTTGATAAATGTCCAATGAGACTAATTGAACAAGTTAACCATAAAATTGATGTTTTATGAGAATGTTGAGTCTTAGGAGGAGTATTGAGCATCAAATTGATTAAGAGTAAGTTCAATTCAAACTCAATAACTACGTAGCTAGTATAGAAGAGGATTGAACGATAAAATTAGATATTTTCCCATTATCCCAAGAAGAGGACTTGATGTTATTGATTGTGGATCCACTAATGGGATGTCCTTTACCTTGGCAAGGTATTGGATAGATGTGGCAATGATATCACTTCGTTGTATTATCTCTGGCTCATTGATGATGGTTGTCGATTAGAAAAAACTCCCATATAGGTATTGATAGCACTTTGAATGGATTGGATTAGATGGTATATGAGTCATCATTGTCTAAACTATATTCTTAATTTAGACTCTTGACATACTGATAAAGTTTTCTACTTTCTTGATTTGAATTATTTAGTTGATGTTATTCTACCTTACCAGTTTCATTTTGTCATTTTACATACTCGTACTTTCCATGTACTGATGTCCATTTGGGCTTACTTCTTTTATGATGCAGAGACAGGTACTAGTAGTCAGCAATAGGTACCCCATTGAGGACCTATTTGCATTCAACTGATTAGTGAGTTCTCCTATACTTTTAGAGGATATCATGTTTTCTTTTCTAGCTTTAAGTTTAGCCTTTTTATTTTATTTTGAGGTAGCCATGGACCTATCATTGACATCATTTGGTAAGATGATTTAAAGGCTTCATAGACTAGATTGTCGAGTTGTGGCTGGATGTGGTGTTTGGCTAGTTTCTTTAATACTAGAATTACTCAGTTGATTGATAGATTGTTTGACCTTTAAAGTTGATTATCAATTTGTTATTTCTTTTCATTATGTATTCTTGATCATTGATGTCTTCTACTATTAGATTATGATTGAATGAATGTGATGAGGCCAAGTGGTTCGCTTGGAGTGTAGAAATAGTCTCTGAGTGCCAGTCACACAAAAGGTACCCTCTCGGGGTATGACATATTATCCTATAAATATGTGCCACCAAAGGATAAAATAAGAAAGATCACCTATTAGTAGAGACTTCATTCCTTAAAAGAGGCCACCCATTAGTAGAGGCTTAGTCATTTATATTGCTTAGTGGATCCACTTAGGCATGATGGAATTTTCCTTTATAAGTAGTCTCCTCCATTCTCTGGTGCAGGATAACATCGGGACTTTATGTTATAGCTCACATGGTTTATGCCAGTTAAGGGTAGCTCTCACAATATCCAAGGGTCTCACTATGATCTATGATACTTCTCTACAAGGTAAAAAGGTTCTCTCATAATGTATAAGGTATTCTCTTACTATGACTACAAATATCTTTTACAAGGATTATGATTTCTCTCATTATGGTTTATGAACTTCAATATAACATAAAATACTTATGTTCCTTACTTACAAGATTTTAATTGGTCATATTCCATAACTTAAAAAGATATCTCAAATGATTTTATAGCTCTAGCTAAGTCTAGTGCATTATTTTATTGTATCATGACATATTGCATTGCATGCCAACATACTTAGTACATTCAAAGTAATAATGCATACTCTTGTCTACATTTTTTTATAATGTAAGGCTAGATATTCTCACTACATCACACATTCGTGTCTAGGAGGAGCTCTCTTGATTGATAAGTTCTCATGATCCGAGGGAAACCTATTGAGTTTAGATTTTTTTTCTATCTTTAGACTATGTTGTTACTGCGAGACCATTTTTTTCTTTTGTTTGGATGAGCTAGTGACTTATTCTATTCCCCTACTATGTTAATATAGTAGAGGCATATCTAGAAAGAAAATTGGGTAAGTACGTCTATTCAGACCTAAGCTTTACATTTACCTTTAGACTTTGTTTTGAGACTTACCTATCACTTCGCTTCATATTATTATTTCATTACCTTATGTATGCTTATGATATGTGAAGAGGTTTGGTTGGGGTTTCTTCAAAAATTTTACTCATCATGTCACACCTAGAGCCTAGCTTGGGCCATGACAAACATAGTGTCAAAGCATAAGGTTCAATTGTTATAGGGAGTCTAGCATGCCATGTAAAATAGAGTCTTATTCAACAGTGTGAAATATGTAACATCTATGAGTAGCAGGCTATGAGGCATCTTTAGGAAATGTTTCTCTACTTTCATGATCTATGTCATGCAATAAAGTTATGCCCAAAGATTTTTTTCCCTAATGATTGTTGTTTGCGCTTTCAGAAAGGTGTCTCAAAGAACAACACCAACCCAAAAGGAGGAACCTCAAGTCCCCAACGATCCCTTAGCTAAACAAGTGACAAATGGTGAATTTTGTACTGCTATCTCAATGTTATTGTCACGACCCAAGAGTAGGGACTAGATGTGACATGGCGAAAGAGAACTCGAGTGTAACAACCCGAAAATTTCTGAAACTCCTTATGGTTGATATTGTATTATGTTATAATAGTCATGGTTGAAACTTGGTAGCCATGTGTTGAGATTAAGTGGCCGAATGCAAAATGGATCATTTTGGGGTCTAGAGGGGCCGTTTGGACAGTGAGATCGCAGAAGCATAACTTTTGGTGTGATTTGAATCATATGGACTACGACATATCAAATGAAATATCTTTGAAGTATCTTTGCAACTCAACTGGTTTCACTCGATTCCAAGGTCGGATGAAGAAATTATGGCCAAAAGAGTAGGACTGCCTGAA
>JBCEWC010009964.1:0-18158 GCA_038996855.1 Solanum aculeatissimum
AGGGTAATTAGGGTTCAATTCAGGGGTTTTAGGAGAGTTTAGAAAGACTAAAATGGCCCTAGGATTAATTAAAATTATGATTTAACCATTAATGAAATGGAGAAAATAACTGGGAATTAGATACACAGAACGGTCTCACGGACTGTACAACGGTCCATGGTCCGTGAACTTGACCATGTGGCTACACTTGGTCACGACCTTGGCTTGCAAATCTTGGGAACTTTCTGGATGACTCCACGGGCTGTCTCATAGGCTGTGAGGCATCACACGAACCGTGAACTGGTCTATGGGACCTTACTTGGCTCGGAGTACTGGCCTAGGGTCCAAGCAACTCTCTAGACCACTCCACGGATGCCCTCACGAACCGTGAGGCATCATATGGACCATGAAGTTGTCCGTGGAGCCTCACTTGGTTCGGGGCCTTGGTCCATCACCTAGCCCACATTCTGGATCAACCCACGGATAGGCTCACGAGTCATGAACCCCCACACAGTCCGTGGTCCTTCTGTATGGCCCTGCCTTAGCCAACCTTGGCTCTCTCTTTCCAGAACGCTTTCATGCACAGATAGTCTCACCGTAATGGACATAACATCCACATTTAAACTCTGATTTGAGTGAAACCAATTGCGTTGCAAAGATAACTTGAGGAGCTTTGTTTTGATAGACTGTACTCTACACAGTTCATCTCGTACCAAGAGATATATCCATTCAAAGTCAGTACTTCCTCCAAATATCAAGTAAACTTAACCAACACGATTCCTTTGAACATGGCCACATAAGTAAGACCCATGATGGTCACTTGCCCACCAAAACAGGTTCAAATAGACCTTAATCAACCACTACAAACTTCAAATTTTTTTGGATCATTACATCATCTCCCCCTTGGGAACATTCGTCCTCGAATGGGCTAGAGCAAGGTTTGAAGGATTCAATCAAGAAAGAAACATTACTAACACAACTCATAATGGACCATGGATCATATTTCAAAACCATTAAAACTCATATCAAAGCATCATTCAAACCATTTTTGTGCTCATGTATGCATGAAATGTTATAAAACTCAAGAATTAAAGAATTAGGACCATTAGAAAAGATAGAATCTAGTACCTTAGGTTTGAGTAGATTGGAAAAGGTAAGGGTATCACTTCATCATGTCCGACTCCGCTTCCCATGTAGGGATTTTCACTTGTTGGTTTCTCCAAAGTACCTTGACGAAAGCTACCTCCTTGTTACGTAATCGCTTGACTTGCCTATCCAAGATTTCAACTGGTACTTCTTCATAAGTCAAATTCTCCTCAACCATCACACCCTCAAAAGGTGAAATTGCCTTAGGGTCACCAATCAATTTCCTCAACATCGAAACATGGAACACCAGATGAATATAACTCATCTCCAAAGGCAAATCCAACCTATAAGCCACATTGCTAATTCATTCAACCACCTCATATGGTCCGACGTACCGAGGGCTCAACTTGACCTTTTTGCCAAATTGTATGATGCCTTTCATAGAAGATACCTTCATATAAATCCAATCACCCACATGAAATTCGAGGTCTCTTTTTCTAATATCCGAATAGGACTTTTGGCGACTTTGAGCCATTCTCAACCTCTCCCTAATTAACTTCACCTTCTCTATAGCTTCAACAACCAAGTTTGGGCCTAACAACGCCGCCTCACCTATTTCAAACCACCCCACCGGGGATCTACACCTCCTACCATATAAATCTTCGAATGGAGCCATACCGATGCTAGCATGGAAGCTGTTATTATAGGCAAACTTGATAAGTGGTAGATGATCATCCCAATTTCCTTTGAACTCCAACACACAAGCCCTTAACATATCCTTCAAGGTTCGAATCTTCCTCTCGGCTTGTCCATCGGTTTGGGGATGGAAGCGATGCTTAATTTGATCCTGGTGCCAAGTCCCCTTGAAATGATCTCCAAAAGTGAGAAGTAAATTGAGTACCACGATCCGATATGATAGACCTCGGGATACCATGTAACCTTACCAACTCCCAGATATACATCTTAGCATACTCTTCAGCGTTGTAGGTAGTTTTAACCGGTAAGAAATGAGCCAACTTAGTCATTCGATCAATAACTACCCATATTGAGTCAAACCATTTACGAGTACGGGGTAACCCAACCACAAAATCCATATTCACATCCTCCTACTTTCAAGTAGGAATTTCAATATCTTAGGACAATCCGTTGGGCCTTTGATGTTCTACCTTCACTTGTTGGTAATTCAGACATTCCGACACAAACTTGGCTATGTCCTTCTTCATGCCATGCAACCAATATACCTCTCTCAAGTCCCGATGCATCTTAGTAGATACCGGGTGAATAAAATATTGGGAATTATGAGCTTCACTTATGATGACCTCTCTTAGGCCATCGAAATTTGGAATGCATAATCGATTTTGATACCGTAGCACACCATCTCCCCCTTGGGAGAAAACCTTGATTTTTCACTCGGCCACCAACTTCTTTAACTCAACCAAGGAAGGGTCTAAATCTTGCTTTGCCTTAATATCAACCACCACCAAAGATTTGGATCCGCTTTGAACAAGAATACCACCCTCTTCCGAGTCGATCAACCTAACACCCAATCTAGCCAACCGGTGCACGTCCCTTATTATTTCCTTCTTCCCTTCATCCACGTGCGACACACTCCCCATAGATATCCTACTAAGGGCATCCTCCACGATATTTGCGTTGCCAGGATGATAAAGGACACTCATGTCATAATCCTTGAGAAGTTTCAACCATCTTCTCTGTATCAAGTTGAGATCCCTTTATGTGAACAGATATTGCAAACTTTTATGATCGGTGAAGACATCAATGTGAACCTCATACAAGTAGTGTCTCGAAATCTTTAAAGCAAACACCATCATCGCCAACTCAAGGTCATGTGTCGGATAATTTTGCTCATGCAGCTTCAATTGCCGAGACGCATAAGCTATCACCTTACCATGTTGCATAAGTACACATCCAAACCCAATCCACGAAGCATCACAATACACCACAAACTCATCTAACCCATTGGGAAAGGTCAAAATAGGAGCCGATGTGACCCGATCCTTCAAAGTATAAAAACTCTTCTCACACTCACTCGACCACACAAACTTAGCCTTCTTTTGGGTCAACTTAGTCAACGGCAATGCAATGGAAGAAAATCCCTCAACAAACCTTTGATAATAACTGACCAACCTAAGGAAACTTCAAATATCCGAAGGGGTCAAAGGTCTAGGCCAATCCTTCATCGCCTTGATCATTTAGGATTAACCTTAATACCATCACCGGACACCACGTGACCAAGGGATGCAACTTCTCCCAACAAAAACTCACACTTGCTAAACATGGCGAAAAACTGCTTCTCCCTCAAGGTTTGAAGCACCAACCTCAGGTGATCCATATGCTCCCGCACACTTCAGGAGTAAATCAGGATGTCATCAATGAACACCACCACAAAACTATCAAAGAAGGACTTGAACACCCGATTCATGAGATCCATAAACACCGTCGGAGCATTGGTTAACCCAAATAACATTACCATAAATTCAAAATGCCCATAATGAGTTCGAAAAGTCATCTTTGGAATATCACACTCCCTTACCTTCAACTGATGGTAACTCGAATGAAGATCTATTTTAGAGAAATGAGTAGCACCTTGGAGTTGATCAAATAAGTTATCAATTCTGGGAAACGGGTACCTATTCTTGATGGTCATCTTATTCAACTTTCGATAATCAATACACATTTGGAGCGAACCATCCTTCTTCCTCACAAACAACACAGGAGCACCCTAAGGTGAAATAGTTAGCCTAATGTAACTCTTCTCCAACAAGTCTTTCAACTAATCCTTCAACTCCTTCAGCTCAACTGGAGCCATTCGGTGAGGAGGAATGGAAATAGGTTGAGTATCCGGGAGGAGATCTATGCCAAAATCCACTTCTCAATCGGGAGGGAAGTCGGGCAAGTCTTCAGAACACACATCAGGAAATTCATTAACCACCGAAACCAATTCCAGCATCGATGACTTACCCTTCATGTCTCTAACCCTTACAATATGATAGATTCACCCCTTGCAAATCATTCTCTGGGATTTGAGGTATGAAATAAAGCAACCCCTAACCACGGAATCATTACCTTTCCATTCCAATACGGGCTCGTTAGGAACTTGGAACTTAACTTGCGTAGTTCTACAATCAACTGAGGCATATGAGGAATGCAACCAATACATCCCAAGAATAACATCAAATTCATACATCTCAATCTCTACAAGATCACTGGGGAAAACTTTATGCAACACAGAAACAAGATAACTCCAATACACTTTCCGGGCAATGACAGACTCACCCACTGGAGTATACACCAAATAAGGTTCCCTCAAAGTTTCAAGACTCAAACAAAATTTAACTGCCAACAGAGGAGTCACAAAAGATAAATTTGCACTCGGGTCAAGTAAAATATAAGCATCAAAATCAAAGACTTTTAACAGACCAGTCACAACATCCGGAGCCTCATCTACCTCCTGCCGGGCATGAAGAGCATAAAATTTATTATTTCTGGGAGTACCATCAACCTGGGCCTTCGATTTACCCTTAACACCTGGAGCCACTTGATCCCTCTTGGTGTTCTTCAAATAGTCGAAAATCTTGTGATTCATACTTCCACACCCATAACATGCACCCGAAGCCTTCCTACACTCACCTAAATGGTTTCCCCCACACTGGCCACAATGGAGAGCTTTTGGACTACCCCTTACTTGTGCCTTAGGAGGAGACACTCTTGGATTAGGAAGCTTCATGTTAGAACTTTGGCCTTGTTGGAATTGACCAAATCCACTACCACTCTTAGAGTTAGAGAACCCACCATCAAACCGGGCCCTCTTAGATTCGTTTACTCTCCTCTCCTTGAGCTTCTCACCCTTAATCTGTTCAGTATAATTCATAAGCCCAGAGATATTTATGTCCCGAATAAGGATGGAAGTACGACATTCTTTCACAACCAAGTCGGAGACACCAGAAATGAATTTGTACATCCTTGCATGGGGATCCGCTACTAACGTGGGAGCATACTTTGAGAGGTTAGTGAACTTGATGGAATAATCCCTCACAGACATGCTACCTTATCAGAGATTGATAAATTCAGAAATCTTGGCTTCCTAAAGTTCAAGGGGAAAGAAACGGCCCAGAAAAGCCACCTTGAACTCTTCCCAACCAACCTTAACATCTTCAGTCATTTCTACTAACCACTGATTGTACCATACTTGAACCACATCCTTCAACTGATACGCAACCAACTCAGCTTTCTCCTCAGAACTGACACCCATAACAGTCAACACCTTCGTCAGCTCATCAATAAACTCCTGGGCATCCTCATCAACCTTTGAACCAAAGAATTCTGGAGGGTTCATCCGGGTGAAGTCCCTCACCCTAGAAGCTAGAGTGCCACCATTCGTGGGATTTAATGGCCGGGCTTGATTAGCCACCACTTGGGCCATCATAGACACCACATTTTGAAATTCAGCGTGAGTCACTTGTTTCTCTATAGGCTCACGAGGCGCTTGTCCCTCATGGACAAGAGCCTGTTTGGGAAGGGGAGCTCTTCTGGGAGGCATCTTTTGAAAGAGCGACAAGAACACTAACATTTAGGAAATCTTATAAACAGTACACAACACGACATAAGAACAATGAAGTAAGAAAATTCCTAAAATATCGTCGTAGCCTCTCACTCATAGGGATGTGACCTCAACCGACAACATGAGAGACCAAGAGAGCTACTACTTATAATTGGACTACTTGCCAGGTAGATCCCTAGTCAACCCTTAAACAAGGGGATACATAACAAGTCAATCCCATCAAAGGAGATAACCCATGGTGGCACATGGTTTGATAGAAAGGAGTAAGGACCGTTGGAGATAGTGCACCCCAACTCCAATCCCTCAGTGCTAAGTCTCATCCCACGAGAATACATATATACATATACAAGCTTTCAAAATAGAGATTTGACCTTTCATTCAAAACAATGCATAATTGGGCCATAAGACAAATCATAATTCAAGTCTTTTCATAATTAGGCTCAAAAGCCAACAAGAGTTTCCAAAAGTTATTTTCCAAAACCAATGCAATAGGAGTAACTCATCTACATAGCATATCATATCATGCATCATCATAACATATCATATCATATCATAATGGTGTAAACACCCATTATTTCTCAAAGAGCCATAACATAGTCTTTATGTGATTTTCCATATCATATCATAACATGAGGGCCAAGCCCTTATCAAGAGTTTCATCATAACAAGCCTTTCATGCTCATGAATGCATTGCATGGATGATAAAGAGTAGCATGGGTATGGAATATCATCATTTAAATCATCAATACAAGAAATTCAAATCCCAAGCATAATGGAATCATCAATTTAAAGAAAAATGCTTAATACCCATACTTGAATTAAAGAACCAAGGGGACATGCATTTTTGAAACATCATAAAATCAATGGAAATCATCAATATGGGACTCAATTCACTTTGAAATCAATAAATTAACACAACCCACACTTTAATTGAAGAAAAACATTCATAAATTAAAAGACCCAATTTCAATAGAAGTCAAAATTCATCAAAATTTAAAAGAGGAGTTTTGGGTCTTCATGGTTGAAAGAATAACCATGAATCAATCCCACATACCTTTAATTACTCAAGAAGAATAAGAAGAATCTGAAGAAGAATCAAATTTCTCCAAGTTTCCAAGCTTGTCTTCAATGGAGGTTGAGAGAAAATAGGGAGATTGTTTTGAAGAGATTCAAGAGATTGAATGAATCAGGGTAATTAGGGTTCAATTACAGGGTTTTAGGAGAGTTTAGAAAGACTAAAATAACCCTAGGATTAATTAAAATTACGATTTAACCATTAATGAAATGGAGAAAACAACTGGGAACTGCATACGCAGAACGATCTCACGGACCGTGCAACGTTTCATGGCCCGTGAACTTGACCGTGTGGCTACACTTGGTCACGACCTTGGCTTGTAAATCTTGAAAACTTTCTGGACCACTCCACGGGCTGGCTCACGGGAAGTGAGGCATCACACGGACTGTGAACTGGCCCGTGGGACCTCACTTGGCTTGGAGTCCTGGCCCAGTGTCCAAGAAACTCTTTGGACCACTCCACGGATGCCCTCACGAATCGTGAGGCATCACACAAATCATGAAGTGGTCCATGAAGCCTCACTTGGTTTGGGGCCTTGGTACATCACCTAACCCACACTCTGGATCAACCCATGGATGGGCTCACGGGTTGTGAACCCCAAAATGGTCTGTGGTCCTTCCGTATGGCCCTTCCTTAGCCAACCTTGGCCCTCCCTTTCTAGAACGCTTTAGTGCACAAACGGTCTCACCGTAACGGCCATAACTTTCACATCCAAACTCCGATTCGAGTGAAACCAATTGCGTTATGAAGATAACTTGAGGAGCTTCGTTTTGATAGGTTGTAGTCCACACAGTTCATCTCATACCAAGATATATAGCCATTTAAAGTCTGTACTTCTGCCAAACGTTAAATAAACTTAACCAACGTGATTCCTTTGAACATGGCCACATAAGTAAGAAATATGATGGTCACTAGCCCACCAAAACAGGTTCAAATAGACCTTAATCAACCACTATGAAGTTTGATAATTTTTGGGTCATTATAGAAATGTACGCTAGTTGTTGTTGTCGTTCTTTTAATTTAAGTTACGGCTTAGGGGGTTAGGGTTACATATGGGGCGGGTCAAGGGTAATTTGGGGCAGGTTATGGTGGTTTTGGGTGGGTCAAATATTATTTATAAATAATTTTAAATGATTAAATTTTGTCCAATAGAGGAACACACGTTTCTAAAATAATTATTTAATAAAACATTTATTAAGGAGAAGGGCATTTTAGGCCCTAAAGGTGGATGGGAAGGGCATTTTAGGCCCAAAAGGTGAATGAAGGGCATTTTTGTACCATTTCTAATATTTCGAGGGCATTTTAGGCCCTTTTCCATTACAGTTTTAAAACATCTTTCGACTCATCCTAAGCTAGCATTTGCACGTGCTATGCACTCACGATTTAGAATTATCTTGAATAAGATTTGGGATCATGCAAATTCCAAGTTCTCCCAAAAAAACACAATTAAAAAAAATTATAATATCAAATGATAATTTCAAGCTTTTTCTAAAAATTGATTCTTTCATTTATATTTTGTAAAAAAATAAAATCATCATCTTAAATTGAATAAAGGGTAAAAAAGATGTCTGAAATATCCTACTTTATTGAGTTTTATATATAAACTATTGGATATATGAGTTTTATATCTGAACTATTACCTATTGATTAGAAAAAAACACCTAGGCATTGACTAGGCCAAATGTTTATTTAGAAATGCTTGTAGAGACACTTGTCATAAAATCTTGGTCCACCTACTCTATTTGCTGAAACATTAATTTTTTAAATATATTTTTAATTGATTTTTTGAAATTCCTAACGTCTCTCCTTTCAAGTTGGAGATATCAATGTCACGATAAAGACGAGAGCACGACTAAGAAGGTAGAAAAGAAGATGATAAATATCACCGGTGGAATAAATTAATTTGTATAATAATAGTTTTAATTCTTAACCCTAACTTTTGACCTAATATTGATTTATTTTGAGTTTCCATGGTGAAATTAATTTTTCATATGGAAGAATTTTTAAACAAAAAAAGAGTGTACACACATAATAAACTAGTCGAGGTGTGTTTCATTAATTATTAGGTGATAGTTTAGGTAGAAAACTCACACTCCTAGTAGTTCATGTATAAAACTCAAAAAAACTGGATAATTTAGAAGTGTTTTCTCTTATATCTTTTAGATTTTGTAAAAATAGGCTCATGCTTGACGTAAAAAGATTATTTGTACCATGTCAAAGAGTTGTATTAAGAAAGTAACTAGTTACTACAATTATTGACCGGTGAATCTTTATAAAAATTATATGCATTTGAATGTTTATAATTGTAAACATTTATTTATAAAAGCGATATGTTTATATGAGATATATAAGGAAAAACAACCCAAATTGCATTAGTTTAGGACCTACTTATGTGTCTTTTCATGAATTTTTAAAATTACCATTTGTGCCAGATTTCTGTCCCAGTTACATATAGTTAAAATTATGAGTAATTTGTTCCAGATACATTGTATCCAAGTAAATTCGCATGTATCTATGATACGCTAATTCTCTTGCTCACCTCCCTCCTATCTCGCTCACCACACTATCTCTCTCCCTGTGTATTGTAGTTTAGAATTTATCTAGAATACATCTGATATCTCAGATACATGTATCTAGTGTGCTTCTCATGTATCTTAGATATACTGACTCTCCCCCTCGCCTATCTCCCTATGCATTTGTATTGAAGAGTGTACTTGGTAGAAAAATACATGTATCTAACTTGAAATCTGGTATGAAATTATTAATTAGTGAGACAATATGTAATTATTTCAAACTATATGGAGAGTTAGTAAATATGATAGAAGTATTTGGATAATTAAGCAATTTCTTTTCATTTTAAAATGTGCCATCTTAGAATATTCTAATCAGGGCCGACTTTTAAGCTTTACCAAAAAGATTGTTGCCTTGGGCCCTCAAATTAGGGGAAGGGGGACATTATACAAACGACCTTTTGGTAGTTATTAAAGAGGTAACTTATTCATGTAAAATTTATATAAGTTATACAATATTTGGTTGATAGTTAGGAAGTAAGATATTCATTAAAAAATTAATACAATAACTACTTTGAAATTTAGAAACCGCATAAATGATATATGTGAAGTTATGAAAGAATTGATGCATTATCTTATACGGGGGTAGAAACTCGAATAACTAATATCAGAATTATTAATGTAACACCCTGCATGATGAAAAACCAAGAAAGTAGAAACATTGAAGGAATTTTGAGAATGAATGGTACTATGAGCGGATCTACGACTCATGGATTGAACCACGAGTTGTAGATAGGTCTCGTGGTTGGGGTCTAGGAGTTGATGGAAATTTTAGTCACTAGAAGTCGAAGTATGAGATGACTTTAATAGTTGTACTAAAGAATACGGTTCGTAATTTGGTCGTGAAAGGACCCTAAGGAATAAAATTTTGTCTAAGTTTGGGGAGGTTCTACTGAGGGATCTACAGTCTGTAAATCAAACTACGAACCGTACTGTTGGTTTGCGGTTTTGAAAGTAAAATTTTCAGTAGCTAAAATTTTGTGATATGTATTGTACAAGGTCCAAGTACAACCCGTACTTCATTCTATGACTCGTAAATAGTGGCTCATAGATGGGTCCGATAGTTTTTAAATGAAGGCTTTTTGGTCATTTATAATTCATTTAACTCCTAAACTACGTCATTTTGATCCTACTAACCAACTTAACTGACTCAGTTCCTATAAAACCTATTCCTAATTCATTCTATTTAATTCACTCTCAAATACCTCTCCTAAATTCAAAATTTTCTCCCTCTAAGCAAGAATTCAATTGGAGCTAGGATTTCAAGTTTTGCTAAGCATTTCAAGGTCTACTCTTTTGAATTTCTAAAACTTCTCACTTGAGGTATGTAGGTATTCATTCATGTACTAGATTCACCCATGGAGCCCAATTCATACTCTCTATTTCTCCAAGTTAAATGATGGTTTCTTATAGGTTTTCATGAGTTGATTCCAAATGATGGGATTATAAGTTTTATATGATTATTATCCTTAAATATGCATGAATTATGAAAAAGTATATGATTTCTATGATTTTAAGTGATTTTAAGTATATGATGATTAGGATTTGTTGAATTAATGTGAGTTCCTTTACTAATGATCCAAATTGATTTCAATTTCATGATTCCTACATGATTTTCATCTAATAGCATGAGTTTGGGTCAATTGTTCATGAACCCACATATTGCCCTAGTTTTCTATGTAAAACTATGATTTATGAATTATGATTTTAAGTATGAAAGAATGATTTAATGATGATGATAATGATGAAATGATGATGAAGGTCACTTAAGAGCCTAAATGTTTTTGAAATGATGATGAGATGGGGACTATACCTACACTATATGCAAAGTTGTGTAGATGGACTATTCCTATGACATGAGATGTTTTCATGAGGTTATGATGCTTATTTTATAAGATATGAAAGTATGATTGTGGTGAAGTTTGAATTATGTTGAAAGCTATGTATTTGTATGATTATGTATTATGTAGGAGTTGACTTAGCACCAAATGAGATTGTATGAGGGGGACTATCCCCAAGGGTTCTTACACAAATCCTCAAGTCTCATAACTACGTGCCACTATAGGATTATGATTATGTGCCTATAAGGTTAGTAATGGATCCATATAGAATTATGTTCATGTGATACTTATTGTGCTAGGATTAAGCCTAAATGGTGGGATCTTTATGTTCATGCGACACTCATCATGCTAGGGTTAAGCCTAAAGGGTGGGGTCAAGTCTACCTTGGCAAAATAGATTCCTTTTTTTGCTCGGTGTAGAGGAAACATTGAGATTTTATGTAATAGCCCCATGGTCTTATTGTTGGTTATGGTCTTATTCCTATATATGTATGCTAGGTTATGAAAGGTTTTGATGATTCTTCAATTTATGGTTTTAAACATGTATTGATTATTCATATCTTGTCCCTATTCTATTGTTACAATTATGCATATTTATATTATGTTATGATGTTCCTTGATGCATGACATACCTACATACTTAATACATTCTACGTATTAATGCATATTTTTTTGCCTACATGATCTAACCATGTAGAGATAGGTAAAGACGAGACTATTACTCCATTTCATGGCTAGAGTTGGATTGTGCTTTAAATATTATTGGTGAGTTTCCATGCTTCAGGGAAAAGCCTTGTTCATGTTATGCTTTCATGTTTAGACTTTATGATTTCATTGTTATTCTATCTTAAAGATGAGCTAGTAACATGTTTTAGTCCTTGCCAAGATCTATGATATAGAGGCATATTTTGGACTAAAGATGTTGTAATTCCCCTAAGGAAAACTATGACTTTTACATTGATATGTTCTACTTGTTTACTCTCTTATGAATTGCTTACTTTACCTTATATTTGCTTATGATACAAATAAGATGCTTGGATGGGGCGCCTTCGAGTGTCACGACTACGCCCTTGGTTCGGGTCATGACAACTTGGTATCAAAGCACAATGTTTGAAAGCATCCTAGGGAGACCAATATGCCAGATCTAGTAGAGTCTTGTTTATAGGTATGAAATGTGCCACATTCATGAGAGAGAGGCTATGAGACATTTAGGAAATCATTGCTTCTTTTGTGATTTATGTCATGCCTTCAAGACTCTCATTTCCTAATGCTTGTATTTTGATACTTTTAGAAAATACCTCCACAATGTGCTCTATTGACTAGGGGAATAGATGCTAATGAGGATCAAGTTCCTCCACCTCCTCAAGTTCCTCAAGGCCCCCAAGTCGGCTAAGTGACTAATGAGAAGTTTAGAGTTGCTATTACTACATTAGTTTAAGTTGTTGCTTCTCCAAAGACTCCTACTCCACCTTCAAGGGTGAGATATTTTTCTAAAATGAATCCTCTATAGTTTCATTGTTTCAAGGTGGATGAAAATCCATAAGAGTTTGTTGATGAGGTCTAGAAAGTGGTGGAGATTATGGGGGTTTCATCCGAGGGGAAAGTTGAGTTGGCGGATTACCAACTTAAGGAAATTGCTCAAGTTTGGTTGACATAATGCAAGTCCAAAAGAATTAAAAAAAGGTTCTATTGATTGGGAGATGTTTAAGGCCGCCTTTTTTGATCTTTTCTTCCCACTTGAACCAATGGAAGCTAAAGTGATGGAGTTTATAAATTTGAGGCAAGGTGGCATGAATGTGAAGGAGTATGCCCTCAAGTTCACAAAATTATCTAATTATGCTTCTTCTTTGGTTGTCGACTCTAGAGCCCACATGAACAAGTTCACCTTGGGTGTGTCTAATTTGGTAAAGATGGAATGTATGGTAGAGATGCTCATTAAGAAGATGGATATTTCTCATCTCATGAAATATTTCAAACAAGTGGAGAGTGAAAAGCTTCAAAGATGAGGATGAGGGAGAAAAAAAGGGATTGATTTGATGGTGGATTTTCTCATGCTAAGTCTGGTGGTGTCCATTTTCAACAAGGCTATGGGTCATCCAAAAGTTCACCTCAAAGGTTTGATATGGATAGGGTCCCCACTCCTAAGGTTCAAGGTGATATTATGAAGAGTGGTGGTGATATTCCTCCTAGGTGCCCAAAGTGTGGGAGGAACCATGTTGGTGATTTCTTGAGAGGAACGGGTGCTTGTTATGGTTCTGTAAAGATGGGGCACAAGATCTTTGAGTGTCCTAATAATGCTAACAAAGATAGAGAAAGGAATCCTCAAGGCCAAGTATCTCAAAGAAGGCAAGTGCAACAAGGTGCCCAAGCTTAAGGAGGTGGTCCACGTGGTAAGAAATTCTATGCTCTACATGCTACGTAAGAGGTTGAGGAGTCTCCCGATGTAGTTACATGTATGTTAAGAGTCTTTATGACGTGTATGTTTTGCTTGACCCTGTTGATAACATGTTTTTTGTTACTCCTTACCTTGATATGAAGTTTGATGTACCTCCTGAAGTCTTGTTAGAACTTTATTTGGTCTATACTGCAATTAGTGAGTAAATCCTAGCCAAGAAAATCTATAGAAATTGCCCCTTGTCGGTCTTGTATAGAGTCTTTCCATGTGATCTTGTTGAACTTGACATGATCACTTTTGACGTTATTCTTGGTGTGGATTAGTCACATGTATCTTACGCTTTTATTGATTGTAGATCCAGTAGGGTCACATTCCAAGTTCCTAATGAGTCTATTCTTTAGTGGAAGGGAAAAAATTCACCGTTCAAGTGCAAGTTTGTCTCTTATGTAGAAGCTATGAAAATGATTTCCATGGGGTGCACATATCATGTTGTCCAGGTTATGGATGTTAAGTCTGAGGTTCCTACTCTTGATTTGGTTCCTATAGTTAATGAGTTCACCGATATCTTTTCTAATGAGTTGCCTGATATTTCTCTTGAAAGGGAAATCAACTTTGGCATTAGTATTTTATCCGATACTCAACCTATTCTGATAGCTCCATATCGAATGGCCCCAATGGAGTTGAAAGAATTGAAGAAACAATTGAGGGACTTGCTTAATAAAGGGTTCATAAGTCCTAGCGCATTTTTATGGGTGCTCCTATATTGTTTGTAAGAAAGAAGGATGGTTTACTACAGATGTGTGTGGATTATAAGAAATTGAACAAAGTGACTATCAAAATAAGTATCTACTTCCGAGGATTGATGACCTATTTGACCAACTACAAGGTAGAAGATAATTTCCTAAGATTGATCTTCGATCCAAGTATCACCAATTGAGGTGAAAGAGGATGACATTCCAAATATGGCATTTAGAACTCGGTATTGTCATTTTGAATTCTTGGTTATGTCATTTGGAATAACAAATGCTTCCACCGCTTTCATGGATTTGATGAATAGGATCTTCAAATCTTGATTGGATATATTCGTGGTTGTGTTCATAGATGATAAATTGGTATATTCACAGGATGCAAAAGAGCATGAGGATCATTTATGGATTTTGTTGCAAATATTAAGAGATAGGAACTTCTTCCCAAGTTTAGCAAATGTGAGTTTTGCCTAAGGGAAGTGGCTTTTCTTGGACACATTATTTTGGGTGAGGTATTAGGGTTGATCCAAAGCAGACCAAGGCGGTAAGGAATTGACCTAGACTATTGTCTCCTTCAAATATTAGGAGTTTTTTTGGGTTTTTCTGGATACTATAGAAGGTTTATTAAGGCATTTTATTTCATTGGCTCTCCTTTGACTAAGTTGATCCAAAATAAGGTGAAATTTTAATGGTCCGATGAGTGTGAGAAAAATTTTCAAACATTGAAAGATCGTCTTACTTTGGCTCCTATTTTGGCATTGCCTGAAGGTCTAGATGGTTTTGTTGTTTATTGTGATGCCTCACATATAGGCTTAGGTGGTGCGTTTATGCAACATGAAAATGTCATTGCCTTTTTCTCAAGTCAATTGAAGGTACATGAAACAAACTGTCCGACCCATGATCTTGAGTTACTGGCCACTGTATTTACATTAAAGATTTGGTGACACTATCTTTATAGGGTGCATGTTATATATTCACCAACCATAAAAGTTTGCAATATGTGTTTAGTCAAAGGGAATTTAGCCTAAGGCAAAGAGGTGGTTGGATCTTTTAAAGGACTATGATATGAGTGTGATGTATCACCTCGATGAGGTTAATGTTGTGGCCCATGTACTTAATATAGTGTCTATGGGTAGCATTGCATATATTGAGAATGGAAAGAAAGAGCTAGTTGAACAAGTGCACTATTTAGCTCGTTTAGGTGTAAAGTTAAATGGCTTGAACAATGGTGGTGTACTTGTACAAAATAGTGTAAAATTGTCTTTGATAGCAGAGGTTAAGAAAAAGAACAACATGGATCCTACTTTTGTTGAATTGAAGAAGTTGGTGGTTGATAAGAAAGTTGAAGTCTTCTCACCAGGTGGAGATAGAGTGATTCATTACCAAAGGCAGTTGTGTGTCCCTAATGTACATGGTCTAAGGGAAAAGATACTTGATGAGGCTTATAGCTCTAAGTACTCTATTCATCCAGGATCCACCAAAATGTATAGATATTTGAGAGAGGTGTATTGGTGGAATGGTATGAAGAAAGATATAGCAAGGTCTATGATGAGGTGTTTAAATTATCAACAAGTAAAGGTGGAACACCAAAGACCCAGTGATTTGTCCCACGTATTGAGATACCTACTTGAAAATGGGAGGAAATGAATATGAATTTCATTACAAGTTTTCCAAAGTCTCGAAAACAATTGGATTCTATAAGGGTGATTGTTGATAGAATGACGACAATAACCAACTTTTTCCCGGTGAAGACTTCTTATGGTGATGAAGATTATGCCAAGGTCTATGTTCAAGAATTGTTAAAGTTGCATGAGTACCGTTGTCTATAATATCAGATTGTGGTGCTCAATTCACTAAACATTTTTGGATTTTTTTCCAAAAGGGCCTTGGTACAATGGTGAAGCTAAGTACCACCATTTGATCCTCAAATGGATGGGTAAGCCAAAAGGACAATTCAAACCTTAGAAGATATGTTGGGGGAATATGTGCTTGATTTCAAAAGGTTATTAGGATGATCACTTACCTCTTATTGAATTTGACTACAACAATAATTTTACTCGAGTATCGAGATGGAACCATTTGAAGTGTTGTATGGTAGACGGTGTAGGTCACTAGTGGGATGGATCAAAAGTGGACAAATACTTTTGATTGGACCGGATTTGGTGTTTTATGCTATGGAGAAGGAGAAGGTAACAAGGGAAAGGTTGAAGGCTACACAATGTTGTCAAAAGTCATATGACAATGTTAGAAGAAGAGACCTTGAGTTTGATAAAGGTGATTGGGTGTATTTGAAGGTTTCACCTATGAAAAGAGTAATGCATTTTTGCAAAAAGGGCAAATTTAGTCCTAGATATGTGGGACCATATGAGATTGTGAAGAGAATTGGAAAGGTAGATTATGAACTAGATTTTCCAATGGAGTTACCTATGGTTCATCCAGTGTTTTATGTGTCAATGTTGAGAAAATTCATGGGTGATCCTAATTATATTATTCCATTGAATGATGCGCCTATTGAGAAAGATTTGACTTATGAAGAAGTACCGATTGAGATTTTAGACCAGAAAGCGAAAAGATTAATAAATAAGGAAGTTACATCCGTCAAAGTGTTGTGGAGAAACAAACAAGTTGAGAGTGCTACTTGGGAAGCAGAGGCGGACATGATGAAATGATGTCCTTATCTTTTTCTTTCTATTCAAGCCTAAGGTACCTAAATATGATCTATTCCTCCAAATTCTTACGAATATGTGTTTCCTTGTCCTATTGCATGCATGCATGATCATGAGACTATTTTTGAATGATGTTTGATGCATAAGTTTGATGATATTATGAAAATGATAACTAAGTTGCATTTTTACATTCATGGTGGGTTGTTGGTTATGTTTCTACTCTACTCAAGCTTGCTTTTATCTCATTCGAGGATGAATGATCTAAAGGGAGAGATATTGTAACACCCTGCATGATAAAAAGCCTAGAAAATAGAAAGGTTGTAGGAATTTTGAGACTGATTGGTACTATGAGCCAATCTACGGCTTGTGGATTAACCCACGAGTCAACGGCATGTCTCGTGGTTGGGGTCCAAGAGTTAATGAAAATTTTAGTCACTTGAAGTCGAAGTACAAGAGGACTTTACAAGTCATACTAAAGAATATAGTTCATAAATTAGGTCATGAAAGGGACCCTAAGGAATGAAATTTTTTCTAAGTTTGGGGAGGTTCTACGTGTCACACCCCAAACCTAGGGCCTAGACGTGACACGACAAAGGGGGAACCCATAGGGACCCCAAATAAGCCTCTTAAGTATATATGACACATCCTTGGTTTGCAGAAGCATAATTAGACAACCATCAAGTAGCAAATAATTTCTAAGGGAAAGCGGGACTTTGAACTCATGCTATGGATATGTTTTAGGGAAGATGATTAACATGATTAACATAGCAAGTAGGTCTAAGGGACGAGTAAGTATGACTCATGCTATGAGGGTATTTAGGGACTTGGGACTTCCATCTCACCAACATATCATCACATAGAAGGGAATAGGGAGTAAGGGAAATCTCCAATAATACAAAAGATGTAATAAGAGTCAAGCTAATAACATACAACCATATATCCAACAACACCTCTAAATACGAATGGAACGAGGGCCAACACATCTTTCGGTCTCACCCTCAAAGATAGTATAAAACAATAGAGTAGTCTAATCAAAAGCATGAAAGTAAATGGATATTGTCCCGGAAGTGGAGAACCTACTGAAACGACCCAAAAAGTTCCTAAAAATGTGCTTCGGAAATTACCGGAAACTTGTTTTAGCCATATCTAAAAATTCATTTCGTTTTTCGAAAATATGACTTCATATTCTTGTTTAGGGGGTCAAATGGAGTGGGAAATG
>JBCEWC010009965.1:0-13741 GCA_038996855.1 Solanum aculeatissimum
CAAACGTTATGCTGCCCGATCTTTTGGTCCCTAGTCTAAGTAACTAGTATGTTCAGTGGCTTACTCGACCAATGGTGATATCGAGTGCCAGTCATGCCTCCACATCTTTTGGGGCGTGACAATATGGAATAATATTAGGTATGTTATTGTAGTTTCGACCTTTGGACCAATACAAAGGAGCCACCTTTCTTAAATATCAACTCAAGGCCTACTTTCAACGTATGCCCTTTATCGCGCAAATATGCTTTAGTTACTCACCTTCAAAACAAGTCACTTGCTTTGAAGTAGGATTAGTTGCTCAATTGGGTGGCATTGGCCAACCAATTATTTTCAAAAACTTAAAATATCTATCATTAAATTCACATCGAAAAACTAAGATTTTGACTCTCATGTCCTAAACTTTGCCACACAGAATGAAACAAAGGGATTGCTACAACAATATCAAAAATAAATTATTACTTCCTGTTTTGGTAACCCAATCACTACGTATATTCAATAATTCATCACAAGAAGAAAAAGCTTATTGTCCTGTATAAGAAATATTCTACGTTACTTTCTGGCAAAATTTTCTATGTATGCAAAATGTACAAAAGGAAACTATCACTGCGAAAAGAAAGGGGTAAAAACGGTTGCCCCCCATGCACGCATGATAAAAGGTCAGCATGCCTCAAGGACTTGACAAGAGCAGCTCCTCAGCTGCTCTTTTATACATTATCTGAAAACTAATCTATAAAACCCAGACTACTTTATGAAAACATAGCGGTAAATAACGAATAAAAAGCACTTGTCCTTGCATCTAAGGATGATCCCTCATCAACTTGATGTACCTCCAGAAAAACCTTGCCTCTTGTACTATTTAGTCACCTTGAAACTCAAACTCAACAGCTAAAGGTGCATATTGCATGTTCCAAGTTATCAAAGAAAAGACTCTTCTGCAATGAGAAGCACCACTCTCTCTGTCTATTTCCAGCTCCATTTCAGATCATCGAGTATAATAGACGTCTCCTTGTGTGCAAGATATGTAGCAATGTAGCTCCTTGTGCACATTCTCCACAAAGATGAATTACAATTCATAAGTTGTCTGCTGCACTTCCTTCTCCAACATTGATGTCCCCTTGAATATCGTCAACTGGAAGTCTCTTGAATACTTCAGATACTGTTAAACAGTTTAAAAGATATCAGCATAGAACTTGGTAAGATTATTTATCTAAATGGAAAAACAGATTGGGTAGTAGAAACTGGTGAATCACACCAAACACTGTATACCCATAGGCACAAGAAAACTCCTGACATACATTAACCAAAACCAACTTTGTTTCCTCGTCGATGACACCCAAAGGAGCAATTAGTTTTATAGGATATGAAGCTACTCTAACTACTGTCCTCCAATAGCAATCTGTCTTGTGAGCATGCTTTCATCAGTAAGACATAAATTCAGTTCAAAAGAACCCACTCAAAAAAAGAAGTCAGCTTGAATAGAGGGAATGCAAAGACTTTTTAAGCTTATGTTTGCTAGTATTCCCAGACCCAATATTCTGCAAATTGCCTTGCAATAACCTAAACATCCCCTATAAAACATCCTACAGCTTGCACTTGTTCCAACTCTTAAATAAGCAATTAGAAATTGACTTGCGTGCATAACTTGACTTTAAATCTACACTAGCTTCCAAGTTAACTTCTATCCCAAAAAAAAGAAAAAAACCAACTACGCTAGCTTCCAGTAGCCGTGCACATAATACAGTTTAAATCTAATCTCCATCTTTTTAAGAAAAATGAATCTATTATATAACTTTTAGCATTATCATCCATTATGCGAAAGGGAAAATCAGAAAAACAAGTAAAAACAAGTGAACTGTCGATACTGATGTTAAAGATCCACTCACGCGTTCATCAGTCATCTTTCGGAAACCCAGTTTATTTGTCCAGATGGATTCAGCCTCTTCAGCAGCAGGCAGAACCAGTTTTTTAACATGCATCGAAGATAATAGAATCTCAATACATCCAAATAACGCCTGGAAATAACCCTTCAAAGGAAGAAACATAAGAATCATCAGTTTGTGTTCCACAAGAATAGCTTACTTCCCCAAGGAGTAAAGCTGAATCAGCAAGCAAAACCACAAATAATCACAGCAAGGAGTCGAGTCAAACAGAGCTTACTTTGCCTTGGTTTTCTCTACTTGTAGCCACCAAAGGGAGTTCAGCAATCTCTTGCCCAAGAATCCTGAGAAGACCAGCTGATACAACTATTGACCTGTATCCATTAAGTCACATGACTAATAACTCAGGAAAGCAGAATAGTATGCAACTCCAGACCAACTATAAATGCAAAATCTTGAGAAGGCATAGATTAGTATCATCATGAAACCAGAAAATAACTTAGAAATCAGTTACTTACTTTACAATCAAAACGATGCAATACATTCCCCCAAATTCTTGACCTCCGATGCTTCTCCTACATTAGACAGGAATACATAAATTAATAAATTCAACAACATACCCAGTAAAATCCCACAAGTGGGGTCTAGGGAGAGTAAAATGTACGCAAACCTTACCACTACCTCATAGAGATAGAGAGATTGTTTTCGAAAGACCCTCAACTCAAATATATCAACCCCAAAAGCAGAAAATACTAGATACAAAAACGAACGACTATAGTGGAAAGCAATTGAAAACTCATAAATACAATACAAATAGCAGAATAAATGACGGTCAATAACAACACAATATATAATAACATGACTAATCCTACAAATCTACTATATCACAAGGCAAGACATCAACCTACCCCTACAAGCCTATTAGCCTTCTATCCTAATAAGCGACCTCCATTCCTTTCTATCTAAGGTCATGTCCTTGGTGATATAAAGTTATGCCATATCCTGTCTTATCACCTCCCCCTAATACTTTTTCGGTCTACCTCTACCCCTCTGCGTAACTAACTCCAACCTCTCGCACCTCCTAACAGAAGTGTCAACACTTCTTCTCTACACATGTCCAAACCATCGTAGTCTCGCTTCTATCATCTTGTCTGCCACAGAGACTACCCCTAACTTCTCCCTATTGGTCTCATTCCTAATCTTGTCACCCCTGATATGTCCACACATAAATCTCAACATCCTCATCTCCGCAACCTGCATCTTTGGAACATGTGAGTTTTGACTGGCCAACACTCCACCCCATATAGCAAAGACGGTCTAATCACCATTTTGTACAACTTTCCTTTAAATTAGAAAATTCAAAGTGTATGTAATTCAAATAGAGCAAGTACTCTGAATTCTGGAAGGAAAGGCAAAAGAACACAAGCAGTCCAAAATATCCAAGAATCAACAAACTATACTTAGCACCTTCTTTGAAATAAGTTTCAGACTATTAGATTAGAAATAAGTTGGAGCTTATCTATCTTCATTACTCATTTACCACAAATCATTCTGTCAAAAGCATTATACATTTAATTTGCTAATAAGTTGAAATATGAATTATTTACTCGTGTTCTTCAGGTACAAATATCTGTTACCCTTACACCAGAACAAAACAGGTTATTTCAGTTCAGGGAAAAAGTGTTTTTCTTTTGGAGGGAGGGGGTAGGGGGGTTGCGGTAATAGGGACCAAAACAATTTATCTTGCCAAGTCGAGAATATATTTTGCGTAATAATCATACCAATAGTGCCATCTATTATATCTTTATGCAAGAAGCCCTTCTTACACTAAAACATCTATACTGTAATGATAAATGACTAAAAAAACAGAATTAAAGAATCTGGGATGAGAATACTTGAGGGAAATATCCAATGACTTGAGGAGCAATCATGAGTATCTATACTTTATATAAAGCATGGAACCCCTTAGCATAAAAAATTAATTGGAAGAAATTGTCATTTAATTAATTTATCAATATTTGGAACTTTGCATTCAATTATATACTGATGACTCTCTCCAACAACAGGCTAATCTTAGTCAAATTTGGAGTCCAGAAGGATGGACTTTGATTTTCAGAAGAGCTCTAAATGATTGGGAAATACTCCCTCTTCCATATTAAGTGAATTTTTGAGGCTTTTTCATTGTTCAAAATAATTGAATTGAATTGTTCAAAGTTCAAGACGGTTGTTTGCAATTTTTTCCATGTTTGCCCTTTCATTTATTGAAGTTGTATACTTTCTAGGAGATAAATTACACTACTTACAAAGTTATATTTATGATTTCACTAAGGGCAATAGAGGCAATTATGGTTCAAATTATGTCCTTGAATTTTTTTCTTAATATGTATGCATTACCTCACAAATTCAGTTAACAGAGGGAGTAGAAAGATAAGCAAGCTTGCTAAATTGTTTAGGATCCCATATCCACACCCCAGACCTCCCTGACAAGCCTTGGTGGAAATCAACGGCAAGGCAACTTCTCTGTGAGAACTAACTTATAGTAACCTCAACTACGGAACTGGTCTAACAAGGATTTGGCCTCGGAAACTAATCTGGAAAATCAAAATTCCTCCCAAGGTGCAAGTTTTCACCTGGATAGTAGTTAGAAGAGCCTGCCTAACTCAAGAAAGATCACAGAAAAGAGGAAGGCAATGAACACCTTTCATCCACTGCAAGATAACTACAAATCTGTGACACATGTTCTTTTGTATTCTAGGAGTTTCTTTGTTGTTCCCAAAACCACTTTTGGACTCCTTAATAGCTGGAAAGAAGTTGCAGAAGAAGTGGTACAGAAGACTGGTGGCAAACAATTCCAGCTTGTATATGGTGGTCTAAATGGAAAGAAGGAACTCTAGACATTCTAATTTGCCTTAGTCTTTTCTATTTTTTGGTGTAAACAGGATATTTTTAGCGATGTAGGAGACCTAATAGATCTGATAGGAACCTGTTAATGCTTTAGACCTTCAGCTACTGGCTGATCTCTTGTTTTGTTTACTCTTTGGCTTTACTTTTGAGCTTGTATCTACAGTTCCATCAGCAAATTTGGATTTCTATACAAGTTCTTACCTTTCTCACAAAAAAAAAACACTTAACAATAGCACGTCATGTGCAACTAATCTAATTTTAGAGAAGACAGATATATTAGTACAATCTTATCATTTAATTTATTTATATCAAATATATTTTGCCAATTAATCGTAAAAGAAAGAAGACAACCGGATGACTTCGTAAGTGAAGGCAAAGCGAGAAATCACAGTAAAACATTCTAGGACTTACATGATGCGTAACTCCTCCTTTTGATAGGCTAGCATATTAGGATCAACATTCACCATTTTACTAAGTAACACTTTTTTCTTTGGTTTTTATTTTGGAAATTCAAACACACGCGCATATTAAATTGTGTATTCATGGATAAAAGGGACACATGCAAAGCATATACCCTGAGACTAGCTGTCCTAAATGGAGGTTACTAAAAGATCAAACACGAAACTAATTCTGTCAGATTTTCTTTTACAGTTCACAGACAAGAAAACAGAAAAGGCAGTCTTAAAGGAAAACTTGGGGTAACACAAGAGTTATAACTTGTAAGCAAAGGAATATTCACCCATAAACCATAACAGGTATAAGATCTCGTCCAGATTTGGCAACAATAGGATCAAAGCACTCCTGCACAGAAAGACAGATGACAATTAAAATTACGCAAGCAACTTGAATAAGGAGAAATTTGACACATAATTCAAGGATAAGTTTTTTAGATATTCAAGCAAAATTAATTAGCTGGGACAAGTGCTTATGGAAATTAATTAAGACTCAATTAATCAATTTTTTTAGAAGTAGACTCCACTATTCCATGTTGTGGTAGTTAGAGGGATTTGTCTGTTTCTGACAGTGACGTTTCTGGTCAGCCAGGCATTCTGTCAAGATTTCTCACATTCAAGAATCTTGTTGATGCACAAGATAATACTTGAGGATTGAAATCTACAGTAAGGTTCAGTTATCAGCAATATCAAAGAAATCACCAATTTTAGAAAAATTCTGCAGACCTATCGATAGTTCTGTAGAAAACACTGGGCTCACAGTTATATATTTTGATCTAACTGAATAACATGGGAGGAAAAAGCCACAACATTATTGCAATTTGAATGACTCAGGTGGAAAAACAGAACTCTAATTCCATACACAATTTTTCACAACCATGCAGCATTAAGTAGCTTTATCACAAGTGTTAAAACTTCTATGTCCAATTATAGCAGTAATGTACAATTTCCATTCATTCAGAGTTTCAGTAAGTGTCCTCTTTATGCTCTGATACGTCGAAAAAAAATTCAACTGGTGCTTAATGCTAACAATAAAAAGCTCACCCTAAAGATTACTGCCGCACTGGAAAGAAGAGGTAGATGCTCCGGGAAGCGACTCTTCCCACTTAAGATACACCACTGAATGTCATTTCTAGCTGTATCCATTAAACATTTGTGGACTTGCTTCTTAGTTATGGCAGCTGCTGCAGGAGCTGGAATGACCTCAGCTCCCTTCGATACACAATTCTGAAGCACCACATAAACTTTATTGCAGTCATTGCAACAAAACCATTTATCCTTCGGGAGTTCCTATCACCAATTTAAAGAAGTATTTATTAGTACTGATGGACAACATAATCACAGTTCGCCAACATAAGAAAGAAACTAGACTCACTTTCAGATCGCACAGCCCACTTTTCCGCAGACACCCAACATGGTATTCCTTCTCACACTGCATTTGTGCGCGCACAAAAAAAAAAGGAAGAAAAATAAGAAGCTGTGGATATGGCACCAAAGAAAAGAAATAAGAGGAAAAAAGGCTAAAGACAGCGGCAGAATTTTGGAATATGGCAAGTAAACTGTTCGTCAAATCATACCTGGTCACAGAGCATAACTGTCCGATCATCAAATTTCTCAACGCTGAAGTCCGGGGTCCTATAAATATATGGTGGAAAAATGAGTTCAGGGGTATATTATCTCCACTTGTAGGCACCCATTTGATGTTATTTTGCACTAGCAAACCGTAAAATATGTGACAACCAAGTCAACAGATAAAATAACATAATGGCCAGCATGAACTGCATCGTAAGACCAGACAAATTCTTCGACACTATCCCCAAATATTTCAAGTTACTTGCAATAATAAATCATAGAAGCAGTTCCTCCATCTGCTAGTACCTAAATCTGATGTGCACCAGTGTTGACACGTGTGAAAACTCTAAAAAGTGTTCCAGGTCTAATGGGGCTTTAAGCGCAAAGTGCAATCAAAGTGTGGGTTTTAGTTAAAAAATAAAAAAGGCGCAATGAAGGAACATATATGTGTGTGTGTCTGTAATTCAAGAAAGAAATAACACTCGTTCATAATGTTTTCCGTCACAATTAATATATTTATTTCAGATTATATTGTTGTTAATTAGTACCGCTTTATTCAAAATAGAAATCATGGGCAATGAGGTGCACGCCTTATTGCCTTGCCAACACTGAAGTGCAGCTTAAGCGACACGAAGGGCTGTCCCAGAGCTTCTCTGTGCTTCAGGGCTTAACCACAACTTAAATGAGCCTTTGACAACATTGATGTATGCTGTTCAACAATAGTATTGCCACACAAGGTCACTTATTACTGGATGCATATAATATAATGATGATTAGTTTTTTAATTAATTACATTCTTGAAGTGCTAGGATACCAAAATGCAATGCAACGAAACCTACGCAAGACATACTCAGGGGAATGAGCCACAACTTGAGAAGAATACCATGGGTTCTTGCTGTAGAAGAACGAGCTAGTTTTATCCTGATGGACCAACACTGTAAGAAAATATATACTACAACGTTTGAAGGCCTACATACAATATATATATCTCGGAAGATATCAAACAAGGTTAAAGTATTGAATTAATTTTATCCATCACATGAATGTTCTTAATCACAAAAATTAGATAAATCGAAACTAGGGATATGTAAATTTTAAATGCTCTCTTCTCAAGGACCACAACTGCAACATACCTGCAAACAACGCACCCACCACCTTCAGATTCTGGAGCTTTAACCACTCTAGTCAGCCGTATCATAATTGGTCCAGCATCTCCAGCAGTTCTTCTACCAGGGACAAATCTGTCTCTACAATATGAACAGAGCCAACCACTAGTTGGGGTAGACTGTAGACCTATACAAGCTGCAAGCATACAAGTTTTATATGAGTAAAACTGTAAGCACAAGTGAGGTTATTAGGCAGGGAAATAGAAAGCGCTCCACTCAACTACCAAAAATCAGGCAGTCTGGCTTACAAAATTGCTTTTAGCATGGCTTCATTTATAATCAAATGAGAGAAAAGAGCACTACGGTGTGATTTTTAAGATAATATAAAGAGCTAACCATGTACCATCCATCAGTTTACCAACCAGCACATTTTAGAGATACAAAAAAGACTAATCAAAATACAGAACTATGTCAAACATTAGGGAAAAATAAAGCACCTGCATGAAAAGCCCTAGGACACCCTTCACAGCAAATCAGTTCTCCTGCATCGCCACATATTGTACACATATCGTCACTGTTATTGGTGGCAATACTTTGACCATTTGCCAGCATTAATGCTATATCATGCAGGGTAAGTCCGTTGGATGTGTAGATGTGACGATAGCTGGTCATCGACAAAATAATTCAGATCATTCTTGTTTTGCTTATATTATGCAAATAATAGTGTTTGAAAACTACTTACGGTTGACGTTTAGCTGCACATCCAGCATGAGCCTCAAACTGGGAAGGACTTATCTGTTTAGAAAGGATAACAAGTGAAGTAGTAAAAAGCACTTCGGAAATTTATGTACATTATATACATACATATATACACATAATATATGTATACATTTGGATTTATTTTACTCCAAAAGTGTGTGTACATGTAGGTTATAAATTTTACCTCGGTATCACAGCAGCTGCAGACTATGCCATTCCCCTGCTTGTAGCCCCCCAGAACTTTCTGCAAAAAGATTTCAATTGCTCACACATAAATCATAATTATCAACTGCTGCTGAATAGCCTCGAACAAATTATTTTTAAAAATAGAGAAAACAATGCACAATAAAAAGACAATATTAAGAGACAAGATAGAAATGAATCTAACCTTTCCTTTAGAATAATATGCCAAATCACTACCATCTGGAAGTCCATTTGGCATGAACAGTGATCGGTGCAAGTCATTATCCCTATGTACAGAAAAAAGAATTGATGAAAAATGCTAAGTTAAAGGAGAAATTCTTTTATTGAAGGAACATAAGAGAAAGAATACCTTTTTTTTGTGCCACCTTCAGCAGGTTTCTTTGGCTCTACTGTTGAGCTAGAAAAATTGCACCTTGGCCTGTCAAAATAACAGCACCATTAGCTACAACATAGGAATATGGATTTACAAAAAGAACGACCAGTTGCTCCAATTAGACCAAGTAAATAAAGTGATTACAAACTTTTTAACCACATGCTTCCATGATTCTGCAGTCTCCGTAGAGCTAAAATGATTTGGAGGGAAGTTGTTGATATAGGAGTACGAAGCAGGATAAAGGCCATCTTCCATCACCGAACTGCAATCACTGAAATCCACCATAGTATGGTGTAATGTTACAAAGAAAATGAATTAAATAAGTTTCAGCAACCCCAATACCCAAAACACTCAATATCATTACTATGCGAAAACCTCAAACTACAACTGGATAAACTACAAAAAGGGACCAAGCTTACAAGCCGATGCCCTGGATCTAACTTAAGCATTTCTAAACTCTTCAACCAATCTCCAACGGTAAATGAGGAAAAAAAAAAGGTATTGCCAAAGAACTGCAAAAAGGATCACGTTACAAAGGGAAAGAACAGTGTGATTCGACGTTGCCTGTTTTAGAAAGTTCTCTTGATTTATTTAACTTGCAAGTTTACGGGATATCAAGTTGCCATGAGCTATTGCACAATGGATGCTGAAGTCAATATTTGCTCTAGCAACCACAACATAAGCAGTTCCCAGGAAACAACCTCTCTACCTCTGTGAGGCAGTACCCTCCCCAGACCCCACTTGTGGGATTCCACTGGGTATGTTGTTGTTGTTGTTGTTTAACCACAACATAAGCATAGCTAATACAAAATCAGTGGCAACTGGCTGACAACGCACCAACTGATCCATTCATTATGCATTAAATTATGTTAAGGTTTTAGATGAACACTAAAATTGACCCAGTAGGAGAATGCATCTAAAGGAGGCATACTTGACCCAAGATGCACATTTGAATTATTTGGGCTGATTAAATACTCCTACAACATTGGACTCAGCAATCCCAAAATGCATGACTGACGGAAGGTAGATGTGGTTTCAATGAACACTCAAACCGAACTCGCTCATCCTTTTGGGCACAGGGATGCAACCAATCTGAGTAAGCAATCACTTTTTTTTTAATCTGCCTCCCCAGCAATGGGCTTTGAAACAGCCATTTTTCCCTTTTTTTAAGACTCTTCACGAACATACATTTTTAGGAGAGTGTTGCAAGTGCAAAACTAAAAGGATAAGACACAATTCAAAACAGTTTTTGTTCTTACATCATTTTTATTTCAAGGTCAACAACATGTTGGCAACATCAATCAATCAATTATGCTTCAATCTCAGACTAGCTGGATCAACTATATGTATCATCTACATCCATTCCCCTCGAATTTAGTCTATTTCATGTATTTGAAGATAGTTAGGACAATACTACAGTAGCAGTCAACCTACCGCAAAATGCAAATTCTCTTCTTTATCTGGTTTGGACTGGCTATGCTATGGAGTTTTGAAGGAGCACAATTTGACATACACAAGTTACCAACATTCTACCATTTTTAACTCTCACGTATTTGTTGTAATATTTTTCTGTGGTGTTATTCTGAAACCTATTCAGCAAGTATCGTCAATGAAAGTGAACTTAAGCATACTACATAATATAAGCTAGCTAATAAATAACCAGTCCAAAGTGTTTTGACTGTATGTAACTTGCTTCAATTAATACCATAGAGCACTTAATAGTCTAGGTAAATCACCCTTTAAGCTAAGTTCTAATGATGAAAACTGTGATACAGGTAGACCAAGACATGATCATCCTAGAAGCATATTATAAGGAACCCTCGGTTGCATATTTGAAGGAACCCTCTATTGCACATTTAATCAAACATCCAGCTACTGACAAAACATAACAGTCAGTTGCTGAAATGCCTGGTCAGAAATCAACAACACATTTCCTAGAAGATAACAATTGTCGATTTCACATCATTCACATGATTGGAAAGGAGAAAAAGAGATGGGGGTTGTGGACACAGCTAAATTAAATCAAGCGGTAAGTCGGAAGGAAAACTATTAAACTGCAAGGTTTTTCATGTTCCTAATCACATTACAGCTATTCAAGAAACAAACACATAGTGGTCAATGGAACACAAATTGGATACTATTGAAGGAGACACTAGAATTTGGTCTCCTTTTCTTTGTTCTACACCAACCCAGAAGCCAGAATAAAATAAAATAAACCACCCAAGAAAACTGATAAAAAAGTACGTTAGGGTGGAGGCAAAGACCAGAATCAAAATATCAAAACACTTTAAAACTGTACCTTGGCTTATACTGATACATCCCTGAAGTTTTCCCACGAGAATATTGGTAGGCACTAGCCACCTCATGGTGCTGCTGGAGGAGTTTGTCTGCAAAACAGAAGAGGATATCGCAAATCATCACACAACTGACAAGAACTGATATTCTATGTTCACCCCTAGAATAACTAACTTGGACTCTCCTCAAGATCTAAACACAAATTTGCCCTTATGTTCCCCTAACACACTTACAAACCCTTGTATTAAATTTCTAAGCTGCATTTTGCTTGGTACTCGCAGCCTTTTGTCAAGTTTGCAGGAAAAAGAGCTTAAAAATCTTCCTACTTTAAGTCTTAGCAATCTAAATTTATATAGAAGATAAAAAGTTCTATCAGTAAATATAATTATGCATCAAGCATGCCATGTGCCATTGATTCTACTTGCTGGAAAAGGGAACTGTCTCACTTGTGAAAAATGCTTAAGCTGGTCAAATAATTTATTTCTAAAGAATTTGAACTTGACTATTTATTCAAATGAGCATCATCTGGAATAGAGGTCTATGACAAATAAACAGCCATATGATGATTTCATCCCCCCAACCCTTCTCCATGACCATGCACAAGAGACTACAATGTATAGTGCATGGAAAGCATGAGAATCTTCTCCTAACTACGTATTACTGGCATGCTAATTATCAGATTGTTTCAGAAATGAAAAATTACATAAATCAATTGAGACATGAGCACCAAACCACCTTTCCAAGCCTTCAGATATTGCTCATTAATAGAGGAACCAGCCACATCTTTTACAACTTCTTCTAGTTGACTAAGTGGTGCAGTCTTCAACTCTTGAATTATCCTGTAAATAGGTTTCCCATTCTCCAAATAAATATGATTGTTCGGGTGTCTAGTCTTGCCCCCAGCATGCATTTCAAATTCATAAGCACTGAGAACCTGCTTAGACATAATCTGTTCAGTATGTTCATTAACATGCACGCAAACAAAATTTCAATATAGATTGGAAACTCACTTTGGAGAAATTGCAGAGTAAACAACCACACAAGTATCCATAATCTTTTATCATTCCAAGAAGCTCCCTCTGACAGTCATTTATACAAGTGCTTCAGGCTTACTTAGAAACCACTAAATAACAAGTATAAACACAGAAACCCACAAATTACCTTTCCAGAAGTTGAAATGTACTTCACCCGTGCTCCCTCCAAGATTCCAGTTGACAGAAGCTTCTTGACATTTGTCGGGTAAGCATCAGAAGTGACCTTCTTAGACATTTTAAGTTCCATGTTTGGAGGACATAAAAAGAGATCTCTATGTTGATAGGATGCTCCATTTGTGCTTGAAATCCCATGTAGACTCATATCATCAGATTCCAAAGGATTCAATGCCTGTGCTTCACCAACCCTAGCAGTCACAGGCAGAGCAGCCTCAGCAGATGCATTACCATAATCCTCCTTCCTTTTGCTAAACTTAAATATAATCTTCCTGACACCAGTTGTGCTAAATTCCTTCGGAATTTCAAGAACCACAGAGGACTTGGCAACTGCCTTAGATGCATCAATTTGATTATGCTCTTCCTCACTGACACTCTCATCCGCACTTAAATTCCCCGATGAAAATGACGTAATCTCTCCAGAACCACCTTGATTATTACTCAACAAATCCACCCCTTGACTACTGATAGTCTGGAAACTTGAAGTGTTTTCTCTTGGAGACAAATTTGGATTTGAAACTTCAGACAACATATCATCATTCGAAGCTTCCTTCATGTCAATCCTTACATACGGCTGGACATCACAATTATTCAACCTGTTTGGCTGTTTGTCACCGGACTCCAATTCTTCTGTGTTTAAAGTTTCAGGTGCATGATTTGTGGCACAGCCTTCTAATTCTACACCATCTACAGTTTCAGCTATGCGATTTGGGGCGCAACACTCTACTTCTACACCATCTGCCGATTCAGGTGCACAGTTTGTGGCACAACATTCTACTTCTACACCATCTACAGTTTCAGCTATGCGATTTGGAGCGCAACACTCTACTTCTACACCATCTGCCGATTCAGGTGCACAGTTTGTGGTACAACATTCTACTTCTACACCATCTACAGTTTCAGCTATGCGATTAGGGGCGCAACACTCTACTTCTACACCATCTGCCGATTCAGGTGCACAGTTTGTGGCACAACATTCTACTTCTACACC
>JBCEWC010009966.1:0-18157 GCA_038996855.1 Solanum aculeatissimum
TCATAAATCATGTGAAAATCCATAAATAAGGCATAATGCAAGTTGCCCATGCTTAATTAAATCATGAAAGGGACATGCAATTGATTCATCAAGGGTTTCAATGAACATTCATAAATGTCAAGCTTAAATCATGTTTAAATCACCTAAAAACTACAGCACATAATTCCCAACACTAAACTACAACAATAACGGGAGAACCCCTAACTTGAAGAAGTTTAAAATTATAATTTAAAGGTTAGGGTTCTTGGGTCTTCAAGGATGAAAGAAGATCTTTGAATCAAATCCCACATACCTTGATTTCACCAAAGGAATTGCAAAGTCAAACTTAGTCGAGGTTGTCTTCCCCACTTTCTTCAAGCTTTCTTCAATGGAGGTCAAGAGGATTTAGAATTTTCAAAGTGAATGGAGGAGGCTTAGAATGGATGAAAATAAGTTAGGGTCTTGATTTAGGGGTTTACGAGACTTTAGGATACCTAAAAGGGGACTAGGGATTAATTAAATCACGAAATTACCATTAATAAAATGAAAAATTAACTGTAACACAGTGTCACACGGATTGCTACAGTGCCCGTCAAAGTGACTCACTGGCCGTGTACCCCTCCATCTAACTTGCCTTATTTTCTTCAGCTCGAACTTTTGGGGGACTTTCTGGACCACTTGACGACGGGTTTCACGGACCATATGACTTCACACGGATCGTGTACTAGTCCATGGAGACATACTTGGTCCATAAAACCACCCCACAACACGGACAAGCCACTGCACCACCAAACGGACCATACCAAGGTTCATAGACCGTGGAGTGGGCCGTAAGTCATGACTTGGGTTTTGGGATGGGTCCTGGGTACCCCCAACTCACTGGACCATGGAACGGACCCCCACATGGACCATATCAAGTTTCACGGACCATGGTCTTTGCCTTGGGCAATTTTCAAGGTCTATCTCTAACGTCTTCTGGATTTCAGGCAGTCCCACTATTTTAGCAATAACCTCTTCATAAGAACTCCGAATCAAGTGAAACTAGTTGCATTGCGAAGCTAACGCAAAGAGATTAAAATTTATATGTAGCATCCCACACGGTTCAACCCGCATCAAAAGTTATGCTAGCTCAAAGCCTACTGTCCAAACGGCCCCTCTAGGCCACCAAATGATCCGTTTTGCATTCGGCCACTTAAACTCAACCGGAGGCTACCCAAACTCAACCATGACCAGTATAAAATCATACAAGACCAACCATAAGGAGTTTTCGAAAAATTTTGAGTACTTACAGAAACCTCATATTTCTTTTTCACGGGAAATAACCAAACATACTTGGTAAAGTGATCAACAAAAATGAGATAATAATGAAAACCATCGATAGAAGGGATTGGCGCAGGCCCCGACACATCAGAGTATATCATCTCTAATGGAGAAGAAGATTTTTTTAAAGAAATTGCAAATGGAATTTTATGCATTTTATTACACTTGCATGAATTACAAAAAAAAGTAGGGGAAACAGACTTGGAAGGAATGTCCAAGAAACTAAAATTTTGATACAAAATAGGAGAAGACGGATGACCAAGACGACAATGCCAAGTAGAAGCAGATGAGAGATGAACAAAATATGTTGAGTGTGATGAAGTGGGAGATAACATGGACTTCGATCTGATAGGACACTCATAAACTCCATCTCTAGGTTCTCCCGCTACCAAAGGCATCCCTGTACCAAAGGCTCCCCTGTGTGATAATCCTTCACAACAAATGAAGAAGGTGAGAATTTAACAGAAACATTATTTTGATTGCACAACTGTTAAATACAAATCAAATTCTTTTTTATTTTTGGAACACATAGAACAATAGAAAGGCGAAGAGGACGAGCAAAAGTATTAAGAGTAGTGGTACCACTGTGTGTCACACTCAATGATTTACCATCACCAATCATAACATCATCACCATCATAATCAGTGGGGAGTGACAAATTTTGGAGATCACTAATAACATGATGAGATGCACCTGAATCAACCAACCAATTAGTGGAATCAGTGAAAGATGAAGCAATATTATTATATGGTTGAGAGTTGTCTGTTGAATTTGAAGCCCCAAAAGATTCCATGCATGGAGGGAGCGAACCAATGAAAAGTTGCCTGCAATTTTCGACATTGCTTAACAACATGCCCAGGCTTGTCACAGTATTGACATATCACTTAAGGACTTTGCCTATTGCTTTGTCTTGAATTCATTGTTTGATTGTTACAATTACCAGGAACATTTTGATTCTGATGAGTGGATTGTCGATTGTTTTTATTGTTGTGGGAGTTGTTTGAATTAATCTTAGCAACAAAGTTAGCAGTGATTGGCATTGAATAGGTAGTACTCTGGCAAGAAAGATATGCCTTATAATTAGATAATTTCTCATGAAGTTCATCAAAAGTGATAGGCGAGTCACGGGTGCATAGAGAATCACAAACCCCTCGATATTCAGGCGACAAACCATGGATCATATAAAGATTTATATCATCCATGGTAAGAGTCGCTCCAGCATAATTAAGCGTCATAATCAATTGCTTGATATGTTGAAGATAAGATGGCATAGATTGTGTGCCTTTTGTGTCTTGAGAAAGAGACTCCTTTAGACCTAAGAATCTAGCACGAGAAGGTCTTGCATAAGTGTTATGAAAGGTGATCCACACATCATAGGAGGTGTCCGCTGCAAGAACTAATGGAACTTCCTTAGAGGATAAAGATGCAACTAAGGCACTGCGAATCAATTGATCCTATCTATTCCAAAATTCAGAAGTCACTTGTTGCAACAAGGGGGATTAACAACATAACTTGTAAATCCATATCCCATCAATAGTGAGCACCATTGAGTATACCAAATTTGATAGTTTGATGGCGTAAGCTTGATAGGGGCTTTAGCATATGCATTTATGGATAAAAGTTCTGACTCTTGACTGGAATTAGATGACAGAGAAAGTGAAAAAGAAGGCGTGATTATTGTGGATGTATTTGGTTTTTGTGATGTAAGTGGGGGAATAGAGTAAGTTGTTGTGACAGTGGATTGTTGGGTAGGAAACACTGAATTTGGGTAGGCTTGGGATATTGTTAATGGTGGAATGATGAAGGTATTATTAATTGGTAATGGAGGAATAGCTGAAACAACTGATTCATTTGTAATGGCAAGGGAAGCAGTGGTGGAGGTGTTTTCTGCCATGAGAAAACCCAAAACAAATCTACTTAATTCCAAAACTTATTGTCGTGTGGTTGTGGATTTTGATACCATAAAAGAGTTATATGTAAGTCTTGTCTTTCATTGATGTACAATTGTCTATATTTTATCCATGATAGAGGACATTGACATGAAAGAAAAATAAAGAACTAATAAGGAAAATATCTACAAATAAGGAAAACTAATATTGTACATTAAGAAGGAGATATTATTCTACACCAAATAAGGAAATAACTTGAAGAGAAAGATCTGCAGAAATAAGAATATGGAATATTCCTGATGCCTTTTATGTAGTTTACAAATATATAAATTTCATTTCAAAAAATTAAAAATTTCTTGGGTAAATTTTTGTTCAAACTTAAACTTTTAGACTCTCCAAAAGTGAAAAGTGTCGCATAAAGTGGGACAAAGAAAGTAATTATTAGGGCAAAAATTATATTTGACTATATGCTTGTGTTTTTGACATTGCTCATGCATTCATACTATCAGTGATCTTTTGTTTGTCACAGTATCATTCCCATCGTCATTGAAAATTGTATATGTTGAGATGATGATGCCCCCAACAATTTTAAATTCTTGCACTCCATATTTCTTTTTTTTTATTGATTAAATTCATATAGACAGAGAGATTTTGTGTATGAATCACTTACATATTCTTCAGAACATATGTATCTACAAAATAAATTTGAAAAAATAATAGGAATATGGAAGAATAAATAATTTTTATCCGAAATATTTCTCTAAGGAATTCTCTGGGAACTTCTGATTCTTTTTCAATAAAGATAAATATTGGTTATAGTTCTTTGATTCAGACGTCCTTTCCTATTTTAAGATTGTTTGAATACCCCTCTGAAGAATCATCTATAAGGCTATTCGTTTTATTTGTATTTAGACCAAAAGCTAACATAGATGTTATGTATAATTTTTTTTTTTGAATTTTGTTCACATTACTTTTTTTTTTTGAATTTTTTCACATCTTAGATCTACAAATTGACTAATACTGTCTCAATTCATCGGGGGAATGTGATATGATTACAAAGAATTTTTGAATATGCATTGTTCTAATATTGTTTTGCTATATCCACAATCCAACTAAATGAACTGTCTCAGAGAGAGTAGAAAGCCCTTGACTCTAATGAGAGGAGCAAGAAAGCAATTTCTTGGGGAAAGGCAGACTAAGTCTTTCTGATGAGGCACCAAGTTTCTTTTATGATTTTTAAGTAGCATTTTCTTTCACTGAGGAATGGATAGATGCTTTAACATAGGCAGATCTGGGAGACACACACGTATAAAAAATAGATTCAGGTACTCTTGAGTCTAGACATTCCCAGTAAAGATAAGAAATTGTTAAAGAAACAACAAGATTTTTCTTTCATCCCTTTCAGACAATCGAAAAACAAAGAAATGATCAATATATTCAAGATGGTTACATATTTATAAAATATCGTCTCAATTTACCCTATTTCATTAGATTTGGAATGTTATATGGTTTCAAAGAATGAACCAAATATTGACTGTAGCGCCCCAAAATATTTTGAACTGAAACAGGTCCTCAGACCTGATTCTACAAGAGGAGTCACGAGTCGTGATTTGGAGTACGACCTGTGGACCAATTCGTAAGAGGTGTTCCAAAATTGAAATTTTTTGGCTAAGTATAGAAGGGAGTCCACAAGAGTGGACCACGACCCGTAAGATGTTTCACGGGTCGTCTGTATGTCCGTAGAATGAGATCCAATAACATATATTTTAGTTTGATTTCCACGAGAGTGAACCATGACCCGTAACATGTTTCACGGGTCGTCTGTTGATTCATAGAATGAGATCCAGACACTCAAATTTTGATCTACTTTCCACGAGAGAGGACCACGACCCATAACCTGTTTCATGGGCCGTAAAAGGGGTTTCGTGGTCCACTTTTGGCAATTTTTTTGAAGGGTAATTTTATCTTTTCCCATCACTTTTAATTAAAACTACGAGTTTTTTGACTTGTTTTAGACCCCTTATTAGTAGCCTAAGGGTACTACTCCTTGATGTGTCATCGAAATATAACACTTTTTATGCTTAAAACTTGGAATTTTGTGTGTTCTCAAAGTGACATTAGTAGATTTGATGTGTTTTTATGTTTGTTTTGTAGGATTATAGGGTTGGCACGATATTTGGGCCAAGTATGTTGAAATTGCATATTTTGATGATCCACAAAACCCTTTACGGGTCGTGGAAGATTTCACGGCCGTAGAAGTGATCTCGTAGCAAATTCAAGTGAAGGGGAGATTTTATAAATAAGACTCTACAAACATGCAGACGAGACGTAAAGTATTCTACGAGTCGTAGAGTTGAGGTCGTACCATGAGGATCAGAAAGTGAAGAAGTGTTGAAAGTTCATTAGACGAAACCCTCCACGGGTCGTAGAATCCTATATGGCCTGTAGATGGATCTCGCAGAAGACCACTCCGGTTTTGCAGCAGAGGAGCACAAAACCCCGATTATGGGTCGTGAAACATTATATGGCCTGTAGAAGTTGCCCGTAAAGCTTGCCAACCCAGTTTTCTATTTTTATTTGGCTTTGTATTTTATACCTTATAAATAGATTTTTAGGTTATTTTTTGAAAAGTAGAGGAGGAGTTGAGGAAATTTAGGATTTCTAGAGAGAGAGAACACTAGAGGATCGCTGGAAAAAATATATTTTGGTGTTCTTAATTCGTATTTCTGATTTCTATTGAAGAGTTGGATTCCTTGTTCATAAATTCATTCATGTAAGTTCTCAATTATGTCATTCTATATCATGATTCTTGCATCTACGATGATCATGAGTAGCTAAATCCACAACTAGGGTTGTGGAAACCATGAAGAACTAACAAAGTAAAACTGGATAATTCATAATTCTTGAAAAGTGTGTATGAATGTATTAATTACTTCTCTTCATTTTGCTTGCTTTTTAACAGTGGTCAACGTTAGAACTCGTCCAGTGTTACACTACAAGAAAAAAGACTTTAACGACCATTTCTTAACAAAAGAAAATGAATCTGGTCGTTATAAATAAACTTATACTGACCAAAAATTTATCCGATCGTTATAAATATACTTATAGTGACCAAATTTTTTTCGATTGTTATAAAATACACTTATAGTGACCAATTGTTTTTCGGTCGTTAAAGATAAATTTTAATCCAACATTAACGAGGGGATAAATTTGATCGTTAAAAAATGTAACATCCCATCGTTAAAACATATTAGTTAGTGTAAAAATATGTTTTAATTAATATGAGTGCAAAGAGATCAGATCAAATCATGTTATAAGTATAACAAGTGGCGTTTGGTTAATCATTCCATCATTATGATAAGAATCCTCCATCTTTTATAATTTTACATATTTCATAAAAAAAGTTTAATAAAAACAAAAAAAAATATGAATGTATTATTTTCTAATAACTCTATCCATCATTCTTATTATAGTCAATTATATTAAAGTTTAAAATATTATAAAAGCATTTAGTTAAACAAAATTGGCACAATTTTTTTAACTTAAATATTTTCTTGATATAGTTTCTATATATGTTTTTATTTTGAGAAATAATTTATTCATATTTACTTGACCTTTTTAATGATGCAAGATGAAGTAGGTCCAAACAAAAAATTGTAATGAAACAAAAAATTAAAAATAGAAGTAATAATATTAAATATATAATTATGAACTTATGAGATTAATTTAAGATAGAAAAGTTATATAAATTTGGTAATAAGTAATTTTCTCAAGAGGATAGATGTTTCTCCACTTTCAAATTTCCTCGATCAATAGACATAAGAATCAATATTCAGTAATAATATTTCTTCCTATAAAAAAATATATATATTGTCGACTTTTGTTTTCATTATTAGTTGTGAAAGTAACAGGTGTATACAAAGAAAAATTATTTATTTGAGTTAGAAAAGTATAAAGTAAAATTTTACAAATAGAAAATTTAAAAAGCTTTACATGACATATAATCAGCTACTAATTAATTAAGAAATCATGATTATTTTTTTTCATTATTTAAAATTTAAGATGATATAATTGATTTGTATCTCATAATAATTTTAATGATATTGAATTATTTATATTAGGTGAATACCATTAGTATAGAAAGTGAAACTAGAAGAAGTTGGGGGTTTTATCCATGAAGCAATGTGCAAAATGTCAATAACTTAAGGTGCAAAATATAAAACAAACAGCTTTATGTCTAGAACTAGAAAGCCCAACTTTCTTTTTATTTGGTTATGAGAACAAAAATAAAATTTTATATTTTCTTGTGGTTAATCTTTGATAGATTTTTAGCTGGTTTCTTTCTTACTAGTCTTGTGATTGGATTGGTTGGCCTAAGACTTTTATTTATAAAGATTTTATTGTCATATTCCTATTGAGTTATTTCTTAATTGTTAGTTGATATATTTCATTGTTAGATTGTGATTGAATGAATGTGATGAAGCCAAGTGGTTCGCTTGGGGACTAGCAATAGTCTCTGAGTGTCGGCTATGTCAAGGGTACCCTCCCGGGGTGTGATAAACTTGGTATCAGAGCACATAGTTCAAGTGTCCTAGGGTGTCTATGAATTCGTGTCTATAAGATCTTATTTATGGTTGTGAGGGCCCTACTCTTATAAATGAGGGACTATTGACATTTAGGAAGAGTTTCCCTTCTTTTAGATTCTGAATAGTACAATAGAGCTATCCTTTAAGAAACCTATGATGATTTGTGTGTTGCTCTAAACCTTTTGACTATGTCTAATATGAGGTGATAGAGTCATTAATTTTTAGATCCTTACCAATGAGTTCCTCTGCGATAAAACAATCAAAATGGTGAAAAGACTGCACTAGGCTTGAGAAAAGCCTATTAGTGTGTTAAGTGATTGATTCAAAAGAATGCACTATCATTCATATGAATCGTACATTTGAGCAAGATTAAGATGCACTCAAGACTATCCTATCCAAAAACTTGCTTCTGACATTATCCGTGAGAGAAAAACTTATGTCTCTAAGAAATATAATGTTAGCACCTAAGAGTGTGATTTGAGGTCTTGTAAACCATAAGTAGAATTATTGTCAAAGAGTTAGAAAGACGATGGTGAAAAGGAAGAGACCAAATAGTAAGAGTGGTGGTTAATTGAGGCTTGTAACTAGAGTTATGTGTCCATTATGTAAGTAATGTGGTGATGATTTAGTTCTCATAAGTTTTGAGTAAAAAGTAGTAAGTGCTATTTGATTTTTATTCTAAGGAGATATGGAGAAAGAGTAATTGTTAGGATGAGTTAGAGTAGATAAGACTAGAAAGACGTTTATATTAATGTGTTAACACCCTGCGTGTTGATAGCCTAGGAAGACTGAAAGTTAATGATCTTGTTGTTGGTTAGATCCTACGAGCTAGTCCACGGACCGTAGGTAAGACTATGGGTCATAGGTAAGCTTCGTGGATTGGAACCAGTGAAAGTAAAAAGTTGAAGGATTTCTAGAAGTTAACTTACGAGATGACAGGACAGACCGTATAAGAAATCACGACCTATCAAAAGGTTTGTAGAAAGTAGCCCTGAGGGACCCAAAATTTTCCAAGTCTAGAACATTTCTATGAGAGGACTTACGATCCATATGAGAAATTATGAGTTGTCCTACGTGTTTGTGGATTAGAAGATGCAATTTCAGTAGCTCTACTTTTGTGGCACATGTTTCTACGATCCAAGTCATGGTCTGTAGGTTTAACCATGGCCTATGGACGGGGTCTCGTGGATGGCTCTATCAGTTTTAATGAAGGGTACGAAGTGATTTCAGGGTGATAGATCTAAACTAGGCTTATGATTCTAAAACGAGAGCCCCATGAGATTCAAAGAGTTATGCGCGTAGTTAGATAAGGAGTTATAGTGAATGAGTGAGTGATATTTTAGTTGTGAATATGGGATATGTTGATTGAGTATTCGCTATGAGATTTTAGTTGGCCTTTGTTCCTACTTTTTACCTAGTAGTTATAATTGGTTGGTATAATATGAGAGAAGTGTGTGGTGGACATATTAGCTCTAGGCCCTAAGCTTGAACTTTGAGGAGTAGTGTGAAGAAAAGGGAGATAGCTTTATGAAAGTGATAGTCTTTGTTGGATATTTTCTCTAAGAGTCTTGCTATAGTGTGGGTTCGATGTTAAGATGTTGACTTGCAAGGAATGTGATGCTACAATGGTAGAGGTATCCCTTTGATCATGGTGAATTGAGGATGAAACACAAGAAAACAATGAGGCTTAAGATGTGCATTTGCGATGGTGTAAGATTGTGTGAAGCTCTAAGATATGACATGCTATGAGAACTTAGATAGTATATTTGAGTTGTCAATGTAGAGTAAGTTGATGTAAGCATTCTTTGTAACCCTTAGTAATTAGGTCAATGGGGATTTATGTATAAATGATGATGAGTTTTACCTTGTAATCCAAGACTTCTTTAGTCATATATTAGAGCTTAGAAGTTGGATGTTCGTAGACTAAACAGAAAGTACAGATGATAAGAGTTATAGAAAGCGATTATGTATACCAATAAGAGCAGTAAGTATAGAAAGATGCCCATAGAGCTAGAAGGGAGCTAAGAGTAGTATCTCAAAAGAAAGTTCTAATAGCGGTTTTATATCCTTGAATATAGTATAAAAAGAGGGTTTAAGATTTTTTGGTTGATAGTGATGCCCCAATCGTGTAGAGAGTTATGCTTATAACTTAGTAAAGACAATTGGTTCGCAGACTTAGGGAGTGAACCTTTGAGTTAAGGAGGACATGAGGAGTTAATAAACTAAAGTGAGTCTTGAGATTTCGATAGTGATGAGTTAATGAGGATGAGACATTGATGCTTTTCTATCTCTTATATTCCTTATAGCTCGGTTAAGGTGATACTCTATTTTTGATCTTGTGTATGAGCGTCATACCTATTACCTAGACCAATGCACCCAATGTTGATTCACATTCATGTTGAGATCTAAGGATGAGGAGTGACAGTTGTACTTTTATCTCAAGCTTGGTTAGTCAAGCTTGGGCTAATTCATAGATCTTTGGGCTTTTATTACCAAGGAATAGAGACTTTATAAATAAAGCCCGAGGATTGGCATTCCATTGCTGTCATTTTTTATGTATATGGGTACAACTATCGGCCTCCCCAACACACTCTTGATATGAAAGAAACCTCTCGCCATAGAGAAGAGATTGAAAGTCTGGGTCCCCTCGATCACCCTCCCTCTCACCTGAACTCGAGAGAGATGAACCCGCACCATATTTTTTTGAATTGAAAGCCCCAACTAGAGATGGAATTTCAGAACCTAAACAACTCAATTGAGAGTTCAGTGACTGGTTCAAGGGAAGGTCAACCAATTATTGAGAGTCCATTCCCTCCCTATCCATTTCTTGATCCCTCATTCCACTAAGAATCTCAGTGCCCCAACCTCATGTCACTGTCACACGAGATACGACTTGAGTTTCACAATATGTTTGATTCCATAAATGCATGATAGGTTCTGAAAGGCTAATGAGATCGTATCACATTATGAACGCTCTCAGATAAAATTCCTCGAATATATTATACTTATGATCTTTCGTTCTAAGACCTTCTAATAATCGTTCTTTCTAGACTTAATAGTAATATTGGTGATAGAAGATGAGTTAATGTTGATGAGTAAGGGTGGATGTTCCTTGATGTGATAACTATGATGTCCTCCTTTCATTTAGATTATAGATGTGGAGAAAGAGTGAGATGAGACCTTATGATATGTAATAGATAGGTAAAGGTAGGTTAGAGTGTCTCTACGTAAAAGTATGTTGGTGTGTCTTTGAGTGAGAGCTCATTCAATGATGGAGATAGAAATGCAAAGTAGGCTTGATAATTCTTAGAGATGGTCAAAGTAGTTAGTGTGGTATGCTTAAATGTGCGGTTGTTATTATGCGAGAAATGGTGATAGGCTATTGATGACTTCTTGGTAAGGGTTTTGAGTAAGAGTAGTGATGCAATGGAGAGGACTAGTGATCTTTTAATGAAGGTTCCCGTGGAGGTATAGAGCTTAGGTTTTGAGGATTAGCTTTGTATGAATATGGTCATCTTAAGAATAGCACTTTGGGGTTTAGAATTAGGTTTGAATGGAATAAGAGAAAGTGGTTAGGCGTAGATTTGAATACGGATCCATAAGCTTTAGCTGATGGAGTGAAGTGCCATAAAAAGGAGCATAGTTGAGATGAGATGCAAAGCTTGAGAGTTATTCATAGAGTCTTATATATCATGATAGTTTCATTCTCGAATTGGAGTTGATGACTTTCTTCTTGAGTTCTAATGACTCATTGTCGAGATGTTTAAATGATTTGAGTTTATTAAGTTTTGATGTTCCATTTGTGCCTGATGGTGAGAATTTCTAAGGTAATATCTCTATTCTTGATTTGACCTAATTTTTTTATTTTGAGTTTGATCTGTGACTGTCCATATTGGTTGATTGTGATTCATTGATATGATCGAGTCTTGATTGTTATTCGTTCCTTGAATTCATCCTTGGTCTGCTCATCATTCGAGGACGAATGATCCCAAGGGGGAGATATTATAACTTTCCCAGAAATTTTAAAAGTGAAACATGTCCTCAGACCTGGTTATACGAGAGGGTTACGAGTCGTGGTTTAGATTACAGCCCGTGGACCAGGTCGTAAGAGGTGTTCCTGAGTTGCAAATTTTTTACTAAGTATAGAAGGGAGTCCAAGAGAGTGGAACACGACCCATAACATGTTTCACGGGTCATTTGTATATTCGTAGAATGAGATCCAAAAACCTATATTTTGGTTTGATTTCCACAAGAGTGAACCACGATCCATAACATGTTTCATGAGTCTTCTGTTAATCTATAGAATGAGATCTAGAAACTCAAATATTGATCTACTTTTTACTAGAGAGGACCACGACCCGTGACCTGTTTCACGGGCCGTAAAAGGGGTTTCATGGTCCACTTTCAGCAATTTGTTTGAAGGGTAATTCTATCTTTTCCTATCACTTTTAATTAAAACTCATGATGTTTTTGACTTGCTTTAGACTCCTTATTAGTACCCTAAGGGTACTACTCCTCAAAAACACTTAGAAACTCTAGAGAACATCGAGGAAGGGGAGAAAGCTAGGGTTCCAAGTACATGAATAGAGATTTTTTTAGAGTTGGTTGTTCTTTAAAATTTTCAGGTATGTAAGGCTAAATTAAAACTTGGGGTTTGTTCCCCCATGTGCCCTATTGATGATGAAAGCAAGATTTTGAATGTATTGGGTCTTCATGCATGATTGTTTGAATGTTTTTCTTGCAAATTATATATATTCTTATGTATTTTCATATGTGATGATCATCATAAACCTGATTTTATTGATTAAATATTTTTCATGAGTTATTTCAGAAATCCTGTATATTATTTTATAAAAGGTTGATGAATGAACCTAGGGATTGAGTCTAGAACCTTGATTTGAGAATGTTGATTGTGATTGTGAAGTGAGCATGATAATAGGTTGATAGAACTTGATAGTCATGTGAGTCTGCATAATTGAACTCTAAAGATTGGTCTAAGTTGCAAGTCCTCCTATGTAATTGTCTAATTCATTCTTAAAAGGTCGACGGGATTGATTGGTCGAATTGTTAAAAGATGTGATTAAGATTGATTGTTTATGAGTTTGAGTCTTGGGAGGAGTATCGAGCACCGAATTGAGTGAGAGTAAGTCCAACTCGAACTCATTAACTACGTCGCCAAACATAGAAGAGGATTGAACTGTTAAGTCGAATGTTCCCTCTTGATAGATCCCTAAAAAAATAGAGAACTCGATTGTCGGATTCATTATGAATTCGATTCACTCATTACCCTGGAAAGTACTGAGCAGTTGTGGTAACATCTACGAGATTTTTGTACGATCACTGGATCATAAGTGATTGTTGTCGGATAAGAGAAACTCCCAGCTAGGTTCTATACTGATAGTACTCTGATTGAATTAGATTGGAATGATTGAATTGTCAATGATGGGTAATTGTCTACTCTTTGTTCTTGCGTTAGATGGGCATTTGACATCTTGATTGAGTTTCTTATCTCTTGATTTTAGTATCTAAGTTGATAGTATTTTACCTTGATGCATGTTTCATTCAGTCATTTTACATACTCGTACATTCCACGTACTGACATCTATTTGGATTGCATCATTTTATGATGCAGAGACAGGTATTAGGGATCATCAACAGGCGCATTATTGAGGATCTATTCGTATTTCAGCTGATTGGTGAGACCTCCTTGCTTTCGAAGGATTTTCATATTTCTATCATCTAGCCACTAGAGTTTAGTACTTTATTTCCTTTTGATTGAGGTAGTCATGGATGGTACCATCAAGATAATAGTGATAGAGACTTCATAGTTTAGATTGTGAGTTATTGATTTGATAGATTTTTTGCTGGTTTCTTTCTTACTAGTCTTGTGATTGGATTGGTTGGCCTACGACCTTTATCTATAAAGATTTGATTGTCATATTCCTATTGAACTATTTCTTGATTGTTAGTTGATGTCTTTCGCTGTTAGATTGCGATTGAATGAATGTGATGAGGTCAAGTGGTTCGCTTGGGGACTAGCAATAGTCTCTGAGTGTCGGCCACACCAAGGATATCCTCCCGGGGCGTGACATTGATAATTTCAATAAAATTTCATTCTTGAACAAAATTTATTTTTGATTTATTTCATCACAAGTTAATTCGAACACCATAACTATAAGAATGAAAATTATATAGTACGGCATATACTTTAGTGAGCGTGGAAATAAGTCAAAGGAAATATTTCCTCTTCAATTTTGATTTCCTCCCTAAAGGAGATGATATTGCGTGAAGCTCATAACTTACGATATTCTATTCACCCCGAATGCATCAAAATGTATAGAGATTTAAGGAAAGTGTATTGATGAAATTTCTTTTCTCTTCATCTTTTTCTTCAGCGCAATGGCTCCGCTATGGCCATTATCCATGAGCCATTACCCATGACATTCTTATGGCATTCAAAATCAACTCCCATAGTAACATTTCTCCTCCCTGACATTTTTACTAATAACAATTTCTTTTATATTCTTTCTACCATTTTAGGAATCAAACCAAAGCATGATAGATTAATACTCTTAGGGGTCGTTTGGTAGAGTATATAAGAATCTATACCTATATATATTAAAAGCACAAAAACTCTTAGAAATGTTGTTTGAACTTTTTGTTTTTCATTAAAACATTCCGCTTTAAACAAAATAGACATTTCACCTTTTTCTTCAATTACAATATTATTATTTTAATAATATTAAATATTAATTGTAGTAAATATAACAAAAATTAAATGAAAAAAGATTTTATCAAATTTCTATACAGAGAAATATTTTTCAACTAAAATAGACTTGACTCAAAAAAAAGTCAAAAGTTTTAAAATGTCACAAAAAATAGGCAAAAAAAATCAAAAAACACCCCCAAAAAAGAATTTAAAAAATAGGCAAAAAAAAATAATTTTTAAAATCAGGTCCCAAAAAAGGTTTTTAAAATAGGCAAAAAAAAAAAGGGCCAAAAAGGTTAAAAGAAAAAAAGCCAAAACCCCCCCCCCCCCCCCCCCCCAACAAAGAAGTCCCCAAAAAAGTCAAAACATTGTTTTAAAACAGGAAAAAAAAATTCAAAAAATAAAAAAAAATCTAAAAAGAGTCCTCAAAAATAGGTAAAAAGATATCTACTATTAATTTTTTAAATAAATATTATTTTAACTTTTAATATAAATTTGACATATTGTATTCTAATTCTATTTGAAATATAAGAATTATATCAATTCTTAAGGGATAAGAAGACTACTTCAACATCTATAAAATCGTCTTTTCATTATTTTTTTCAATAATTATATTATTATTTTAATAATATTAAATATTAATTATAATAAACATAATAAAATTAATTAAAGAAGATTTTGTCAAATTTATATTGATTAAGACACTATTTTTCTTGAATTATTATACCATTACTTAAATGAAATTAAATAAATAAATATAATAAAAATTAAGTTAAAATTTTTCATATTATGATTAAATTTTTTACCACTTTTAGACAAAATGTGATCCTTCATATATAAGAGGAATAGGTGGTTGTGTGTGGTTATGAAACTTTAACCTTATTTATAAGACAATATTTAGGTGAAAGTCGTCATTTACTATTTCTCTCAAATTTTAAAAAATCGGCAAAAAAAAAAAGAAGCTTTTTCAAAAGGAAGAATTTTCATAAATAGTTTAGACATGAAACTTAATAGGCCAAAATAGCTATAGTTTAGATAATTACATTTCGTAACTTAGCTATAGCAAATTGGGTCATTTCCACTTGTATATGAAATTCAAAAGTTAACCATTTATACAAATTGAATGGAAAAAATATATTCCTTAAATTATGACTTTTGAATTTAATTAGAGATCACTCACTAAATAGATCTCTCATCACAAAAATGAAAAACAAATCCCTTGTATTACGTTTTTTAATTTAATTAAAGATCCCTACCTAAAATAGATTTCATCATAAAAAAAATTCATTCAGACTATATATATATATATATATATATGTTAGTTGATTATTATACAATTATGTGAATTTTAATATTTAATATAACTTGATCTTTTAAGTTAATTAATACAATAGGCGGTAATTTTAATTATTAAAACGGAAGATAATCTCACATAATACGGTTATTGTATCTAATTAAACTTTCTTTCCATATATGACTTGTATTTATATATATTAATTATTTGATTTTAATTATTGTAGTGATTGAATATGTATCAATTGATTACATAATTTGTATATGTATCGAAAAACTCTTTTGATTTTGATTTGTATTTGTATCAAATTGACTACTGAAGGTATTGAATATGTATCGATTGATAATATAATTTTTATATGTATAGAAAAACTGTTTTGCTTTGTATTTTTATAAATTGAGTATTGGACTATCAATAAAATAACTTAACAAACTTATATAACCACGAATATACAAAATTTGAGAAATCATTAATATATATATAAATAATTATACGAAGGTTATGGATAAATTTGTATTCATTTATACAAAGTATATAAAAAGTATAAATTAGAGGACACAATTGCTCAAATTATACAAAAATAATTAAATGTATACAACTAATGAAATTATAAAAAAAATCATAAATTATATTTTATTTATTTATGAATGATTGTATGTGTATTGGTCTAATTAAAGGTCGTGTAATTATGTTTGTAGTTATATTTATGAATATTTGTATCTTTTTCAATAATTAATTTGTGTATATAGCATCCATTATATTAACATTTGTATATCACTACATATGAGGGACATTTTTTGATGATAAATTCAACTCCCCATATATACAAAATCGTCAACAAAATAACTTAACAAGCTTGTATAACCAAGGATATACGAAATTTGAGAAATCATTAATATGTATAAAAACAATTGTATAAACAACGATTATGGATAAATTTGTATTTATTTATGCAAAGTATAAATATATACAATTACCTAAATTATACATAAATAATTAAATATATACAACTAATGAAATTATACCCAAAAAATAAGCATAAATTATATATTTTTAGTACAAACAAGGTCTCATGTACATCTATATTGGTGCAAAGTAATGGATATAAAAACAAATATACTGATATGATATACAATTTCAAAAAATTATAAAATATATAATAAAAATCAAATTATACAAAATACTTCCTCATTGTTTTTTTTTTTGTTTGCTTCTTTTGAATTTGATTTTTGTGTGGTTTGCTGCAGTCTAATGGGGCTAGTGCAAAACTTAGATCGAATTTCTTCATTTAACTAATTTTTCGCAATGGCTTGAGATTTCACAATGGAACTTGTACTTTCTCCGAAATCTTGAGTTAAACCCAAGGAAAAAGATCGAGGAAGATAAGTTTTTGTTGGATGCAAATGTATACCTCTAGTAACCCTCTTTGATGGAGATGGTTCATTCATGGTTTAAAATTGATAGTGATTACATTGAAACAATAAAAGATTATGATAGAAAAATATGAAATAATGGGAACAAGTTGGGAAAAAAATACAAATTCATAAAGAAACTTACAACAGATACAAAAAAAATTAACTAATAGAGGTTACTTTGATTTGGGTATAAAGGATTAGGAAAGGGAATAAAAAAATTCAAAATTTGAATGTTGATTAAAGGATTAAGATAGAGAATCAGAAAATTTCAAAATTTGAATCTTGATTTTCTGGAGAGATTTAAGGGAATTTGAAAAACTTTTAGGGATTAAATTATGGATAAGATGAGAGAGAATATTTTTTATTTGTATAAAAGAGGAAAGAAAAGATTTGCAGATTTGTATATCAATCTAAAAATGTGGGCCCCAATTAATAATTATTTCGTTTTAAACTAAAATCATTATTTATAATTAATTTAAATAGTAGTTATATATTATAATTAACTTCGGGATGTTAGCTTGGTTATGTAATTTTTTCTTTTTAAAAAAAGGTTCTCAAGAAGGGTTTAAAATATAGGCAAAAATATTGTCCAATGGAAAAAAAAAAGTACTAAAACATCTAAAAGAAAGTCAAAAAATTGTTTTAAAAATAGAGAAAAAAATCAAAAAGAGTCCCGAAAATAAAAAAAATAATTATCTTTTTGAATCCCTTTTACAAAATGTTCATTGTGTATAAAAGATGTATTATAAGTGTTTTAAAATATATTAAACTTATATTTTAGTAAAAAAATTGCATTATGTATTAAAAGTAAATTATATATGTATTAGAATCATACTGCTATAAATGATAAATATTTTCTAAATATAATATATATATGTGTGTGTGTGTGGGTGGGTTGGGGGGGGGGGGGGGGGGGGGGGGGGGGGGGGGGGGGGGGGGGGGGGGGGGGGGGGGGGGGGGGGGGG
>JBCEWC010009967.1:0-18157 GCA_038996855.1 Solanum aculeatissimum
ATGATGCATGGTTTTGAAAAGAATGTCAACTCTCCATTTTGAAAAGCTTGCATGGATATATATATATATATATGTATTCCCGTAGGATGAGTCTTAGTACCGAGGGATTGGAGTTGGGGTGGACTAGGCCCAAGCGTCCATACTCCTTTCTGTTAAACCATGTGCCAACATGGGATATCTCCCTAGATTGGGATTGACTTGTTATGTATCCCCTTGTTGAAGGGTTGACTAAGGATCTACCTGGCAAGTAGTCCGAATCCAAGTAGTAGCTCGCTCGGGTTTCCTCAGGTGTCGGTTGAGGCAACATCCCTGTTATAATATGATTTTAGGTTGCATTTCATGCATCATGGCATGGCATATTGTTATAATATATTCCCCTTTGGCTAAGTGTATTCCTTTCGTATCACTTGTCCCCTTGTCATCTCGTTAGGTCATACTATATTGTCATGTGTATTGCATGCCCACATACTTAGTATATATTTTTGTGCTAACCCATACTTTCATCTACATGTTCTAACCATGTTGGGACCGGCGACGACTTATATCTTCCAGCGGATGACAAGTGACATCTTTGGAGTTACTAGCTTGTGGTAAGCCTTTTATTCAAGGGTAATAGCCACATTCTATCTTCCTTGTATTAGTTATTTTCTTGTTTTATGTATTGAGGGTGAGCCCCAAACTATGTTGAGGCCCCGCTCTTTCTTATGTAGAGGCTATGTTGGACATATTAAACTCTTGAACATTGTATTATGTTTTGTTGGGATATTATGACTATTGGGATTTGTTATGGAAATGATGTTCCGTTTATGCTTATGTTTATGCTTATGGGATTGTGAATGTTGGGAATGTGCTTATGTGGAACGTACCCTAACCCGGTATGCCTCCATATCTTGAGTCCTACTTACCCGCCCCTTAGAAATACTTGCTATATGCTATGTGATTCATGCTCATCCCATTCCCGGCAACATTCCTATAGCTTGAGTCCAAACTCCCGTTTCCCCTAGAATTATGTGTTATATGTTTACTTTTTTGTGCTTCTGAACCGATGATGTGTGTGATGATGCTATGATGGCTTGATCGAGGACCTTCGGGTTCTCCTTCACCATGTCACATCTAGGCCCCACTTCTGGGTCATGAAAAAAGAGAAGACATTCCTAAAACGTCTCATAGCCTCTTACTCAAGATAGTGTCGCACTTCAGAATCTTGAATGAAACTATATGATTTGGGGAATTCATGGACATGTGAGGAACATTTTAAAGCCACGTGCTCTAATACCAAATTTATAACGACCCAACCAAGGGGCCCACTGTTACACGACTAATGAGATGCCCGAAGGCACCTTACCCAAGCCATTTAAACATCTTAAGCATTCATAAGCATTCCAAATAAAATATTTGCAGAAAATAAGGGGAAAGGGAGTATGGGCCTTTTTAAATGCAATGAAGCAATATTAAAAAGAAAAAATTATCTAGCATACTTTGTCCATAATCATACCAGCTAATACATAGATGGACGGAACCAGCATGGTCGGTTTCCACTGATAGAAAAGACTCCATAATTATGCAACATCAAAAGTAAAAGCCTCAAAAGGGCCATAAATACATCATCTCAAAATAAGAATACAAGTTGGAAAGGAAAGAGGTAGAGTCCCAAACTAAGGGCTCACCACAATAAGTCTACTAGTCTTGGAGGTTGAAAACTTACCTCGAGCCGGTGAAGGAGTGCCTATCCTACATGGTTAAATAATACAGGCAAAACATGCATTAGTAATTTTGGAATGTAATAAGTATGTGAGATGCAATGTAATGCATGAAATTATAATGACATCATTCGTAAGTAAAACATATGTATATATAGTAGAAAGGCTTAATGTAAGTTCATACATGAATAAAGGACATGGCTCAATATGAATGAGAGCAAATGCATGAGAAAACATAAGTAATGAAATCATATCATAGAGTTGAAAACTTATGGGAGAAACCTTAACCGACATATAAGACCATGTGAGCTACGACATAAAATCCAACATAACCCCCTATATTGGCATGAGGAGACCACTTGTCGGGTGGAACTTTGTCAACTTTGCATGCATAATAATAATATAAATGGCCTAGGTGGATCCACTAGCCAAGCTTACAAGGGCTCATATGGTGGCACATAGTTAATACGACAAAGGATTGCTTCTAAGGTTTCTTATCGAACCCCACCTCAACGCAACTTTTGGTGCTAAGTCATCCCACAAAATCTTTAAAACATAACATAAAATCATAAGTAGCAATCATAAGAGTAGCTCAAACTTAGAAACCACCAAGTGAGTATAGTTCTTTTGTCTTGGGGACCTTTCTTAAACATCTTTAGGGAAATTGTCAACATGCTTATATATTTGAAAATTGTAACTTTAAAACTCATCTTTAATGCCCTAATCATCATCTTAAATCATGCAAAGCTTTACTTGAAAACTAGGTGGTCTTGGCTTTTATAATGGAACAATCATAAATCACATATGTCATGACGATATACTCTTTTTGAAACGTGTAAAACAGCCCACACTTCATCATTATTAAAACCTATCATGTAGGTCATCATCAACAACTTAAATACATACATATACTTCATAAAATATCATAGTACATCATTAATATGATTTAATCGCATAAAGTATCATGAAAAAATCATTGTAAGTATGTATATTATCATGAGAAACTTAAAGAAAAGGTAAAATACTTAAAAGGAAATTATGGATGGAAGGATACCCATAAATTAACTCATATACTTTGGAAGAACTAGAGAGAAATAAATATGTAGCCTTTTAGATGAACTTTGGAAACCCTAGCCCTGTTTGCCCCCTTTTTAGAGAGAGTAATTTTACCTTAGAAATTTTGAGAATTGAGAGAATGAAGAGAATGGGGGCTTTTTAGGGTTTAGTGCCTGATTTAAGGCCCTTTGGTTCCCAAAAAGATTGAGTTTAGGAATAGAAATGACAGAATTAACCAAATTTCCCCTTATTAAAAACTACCAGATTCATTTACGAAAACCTGTTAACGGGTCGTAGGTCAACTCACGGATCGTAGGTCCTAATCGTTTGGTAACAGATCTGAAATCCCTGAAACTAACTTTGCTGGACTCAAAACCACGAAACCTTGTTATGGGTCGTACCTTGACTTATAAGTCATCTGGTAACACGTAGATCATTTCCCATCAAACTCCAATTTTCCTTCATGTCTGATAGTCCCACTCACTACCCCATCTAAGGACTGTAACATATCCTATGGGTCATCACTTGGTTCGTGGGTTACCCTACACTTGGAAATTGTTTCCCTTTCATAAAGTTCATGTTCTAATAACCAACCTATGGGCCATATGTACACCTACGGGTCGTAAGTGACCCTTGTAAACTTGACTGAAGGTCATTTTTTTACCTAACTTTTTTCACTCAAGGCTCCTAAATTGGGGGACGTTACAACTTCATTGCATTGCATACCTGCATACTTTATACATTCTATAGTACTAATGCATACTCTATTCCTACATGATTTCACCATGTAAGGACTAGTTCTCTTCGATATCCTCCATGTGGCTAGCTTGGGACCATAGAAGATCTTTCTTGTGGTGATTTCTCTAATTCAAGAGCAATATACATCTTTTATCTAGCTTGTTTATGTTAATAAATTGATGCTCTTATTACTTTTCTTTTAAGGGTGATCCTTGGACATGTCTTGGCCCTTATTCCATCTATGACTTAGAGGTATTGTTAGATAATATGCTTTGTATGAATCATGTGTCGCTTATGTATCTATGGAGATTTTCCCCTTAGTCCCTATCCCATGTATGTTGTGGCTTTTGATGATATTATCAAATGATGAATTTCCTAAGTCCCTACTTCCCATAAAGTGTGTCCCGTGTTCCCATTCCCTTAGATTTACTTGTGGTGCTTAAATAGTAGAAATTAATTATCCCTTGTCTCATAAAGTGTATCTTAAGCCCCTAATCCCCTTTGTATTACTTGATGATGGTTGAATCATGCTTCTTAACCAAGGATGTGCTTATGTATGCTATGAGGCTTGTTTGAGGAACCTTTGGGTTCCTTATTCGCCATGTCACACCTATGCTCTAGGTTTGGGTCTTGACAAGCTTGGTATCAGAGCACTAAGTTTATAAATGGTCCTCGAAAAGCCAACATATCACATCTAGTAGAGTCTTGTTCATGGTTGTGAAGTAGACCACAACTATGAATAAGAGGCTATAAGGCGTTTAAGAAATGACTCGCTTCTTCATGATCTATTTCATGCCTTAGAATTATCTTAAGACTCCCTTTATCTAATGGGTTGTTCTTTTATCTTTCCTAGATAATGCCTCCAAGAAGAATGCCTCAAGACCCCCAAGATGCAGGGAGTGACTCATGCAGAATTTTGAGCCACTTTCACTATGTTAGCACAAGTTATGACCGATCAAGTCAACCAAGGTGCTAATGTTCTAAATATTTCCATCTCTGCATCTAGAGTAAGGGACTTTTCTAGGATGAACCCTTCTGAGTACCATGGTTTAAAGCTGGGTGAAGATGCTCAAGAGTTTGTGGATAAAGTGCACATGGTGTTGACATTATGGGAGTGACTTTGAAGAAAAAGACAGAGTTGGTGGCCATTCAACTAAAAGGGGTTTCTCAAATATGACACACTCATTGGAAAAGTAAGAGGAATGAGGATTGGGGTCCTATTTCTTGGGAAATGTACAAAGGTGCATTCTTTGATTGTTTCTTCCCCTAGGAGCTGAGAAAGGGAAAGATTAAAGAATTTATCAACCTTAATAAAGGGAATATACGTGTAGGGAGTATTCCCTCTAGTTCACCCAACTCTTCAAATATGCTTCATTGTTGTTTGTTGACCCCCGTGGTAGAATGAGCAAATTTATGTTGGGATTATCCGACTTGCTTGTCCTAGAGTGTCAAACCACTATGCTCATAAGGGAAATGGATATTTTAAGTCTTAAGACTTATATCATGAAAATTGAAGATGAGAAAGACGGTAAGAGAGTCTAAGTGGGCATATTTTGATGAGGGTGGATCATCTTTTACTAAGGCTTTGGAGGTTAGGAGTAAGAGGGAATGAAACCCCTATCCTACTTGTGACAAGTGTGGTAAAATGCATTTAGGAGAGTGTTTGGCGAGACAGGAAGGTTGTTTTGAGTATGGTGAGTTGGGCACAAGAGGAGGGATTGCCTGATAGCCACTAGGAAGGGAAGGGAAAGAGCTTGGGAGGCTTTTCTCGATATGTATGTGTTTACTTGAATATGGTGATGCTTGGAGCTAAATGGTTTCATGGTTGTGGTGCTATGATTGATGTTGAGTGTAAATAGTAGTATTGAGATATTGGTAAAAGTGTTAGTATTAATTTTCATCCTTATGCATCATTTATTTTAGTCTTAACTTGTTGCTTATTGTGCATGCATGTTCATGGAGTAGGTTTAGATTGAAGTTTCTTGTGTAAATATGTAAATATGCTACTTACGCATTTGAAATAATGTTCATTGATAAATACATGGAAATTTTCATGAAAACAATATTTGGCTTACATTATTGCATTCACGATGGGTTGACAAACATTATTCCACTTTAGTTATGCTAGCTCTATTCATATTCATGGATGAATGTTCCAAACGGGAAATATTGTAACACCTCGTAAAATACCTTAAAATGCCCTTATCATAGATTCCAGGAATAATGCATTATTTGTATTCTTTTTGGAAAATCTGAGGTTGGATTCTTGATCACGAGGTAAAATTGTGTGAGATAATGATCTCGTTCAATTTTTAGGTCAACCATATCAAAAAATAGTTTTTCGCACATTTTGGCATTTTTAGAGGCATCTGTGACCTCTCTGCATCGTGGAAAGGGTTCATTTCAGTACAAAAATAATCACAACTCATACTAGGGTCAAATAGGGAGAAAATTAAACTTTACATGAACTGACCTATGCTGGAACAAGTCCCTGTCGTGCTACTGTTCCCCCACAGTACAAACTTTTTCAAAAAATTTCAAATTTAAGTAAGGGTATTTGGGACAAATACCTGAACCCTTATAGATGGGAATCCACACAAAATTCTTCCATTATGGACCTATGTCACTCACCACAACCCCTAATTTCCTCTCTACACTCTCCAAAACCTCTTTTCCAAATTCTTCTAAATTTATAGGGTTTAAAGACCCCTCCATTAGAGACCAAGCTTCAAGTTAATTCTCAAGCCTCTTCAAGTCTCTTTCATCTTTCTCAAGACCCTTAATGTATGTGGATTTCTTCATCCATGGGTCCTTCCACCCATAGAGTCCAAAACCCTTTTCAACTCAATCTTTAATTTCAAGGTTGATTTTATTATGGGTACTTTCTATTCTTACTTATATGTATGATTGGTGTTGGAAATTGTCATTTATTGATTTGAAATGAGTTAGTATTTATGAATCCTTTTTATTACTGCATTGGAATGGTGATTTCCTAAATAGGTCTTGTTAAATCTTTACCCAAATGCTATATTTAGGTTTTAGTCATGAATATTATGTTCAAATAAGTATGTATTGCCATCTAATTACATAAGTTGATGAATTTTTGAAAATTTCCTATCTCAAATTATTATGGGCCTTTGAATCGCATTATGGGTTGTATAAATTATAGTTTATTAGATGATTTTCATGATGTCCTAGCTTACTAGCTAGCTTAAGTGGATCCACTTAGGCATCTTTGGAGGTCACCTTAACAAGTGATCTTCCCCTTCTTCCGGTGTATAGAAAATATTAGGACTCCATGATTTATCTCACATGGTTTATGTCGATCAAAGGTTTCTCCCAGATAAGTTTATGGTCCCTTGTTACTATTAATGATATTTCTCCTAAAGGTAGATGACTTTCTTTTTAAGTATGCATGGTGTTCTTCATTATGATTACTAATGTCTCATTCTTAGTAAGATGGTCCTTCCCTTGAAATAATGTATTATTTTCCTAAAGCTATTATTGTTTTACTTATGAACAATAACCTATGTTCCTTATTATTCTAGGTTCAAGTGTTTTATCATGTGATCAATTATGTATACATTCTTTACCTTTCACATGAATTATCATATGTTCCATGGCTTAAGTAATATCTTAAATGATTATATTGTTCACTAGGGTATGACTTATACTTCATTGCATTGCATACCCGCATACTTAGTATATTCCATAGTACTAATGCATACTCTATCCCTATATGATTTCACCATGAAGGGATCTACGCTCATCGATATCCTCCACGTGGCTAGCTTAGGATTATAGAAGATCTTGCTTGTGGTGAGTCCTCTAGCTCAAGGGCAATATTCATCTTCTGTCTAGCTTGTTTATGTTAAGACATTGATACTCTTATTACTTTACTTTTGAGGGTGAGCCTGGGACATGTCTTGGCCTCTATTCCATCTATAACTTAGAGGTATTGTTGGATAATATGCTTTGTATGAATTATGCAATGCTTATGTATCTAAGGAAACTTTACCCTTAGTCCCTATCTCATGTATGTTGTGGCGTTTGATGATATTAGCAAAATGATAAATTTTCTAAGTCCCTACTTCCCATAAAGTGTGTCCCATGTTCTTTTTCCCTTAGATTTACTTGTGGTGCTTGAATAGTGGCAATTCATCATCCCTTGTTCCATAGATTGTGTCCTAAGTCCCTAATCCCTTTAGTATTACTTGATAATGGTTGACTCGCGTTTCTTAACCAAGGATGTTCTTATGTATACTATGAGACTTGTTTAGGGCAACTTTGGGTACCCTATTTGCCATGTTGCAGCTAGGCCCTAGTCTTGGATCATGACAATTTCATTCAATAGTTTGAAATAATTACTAATTGTTTAATTATTTAATAATTTCGTATCAGATTTCAAGTTAAATACACTTCTTCAAATTTCAAGTTAGATATATGTATCAAAGATACTAGATACATGTATCTATGATATCAGATACATTCTGAAATACAGAAATATAAGGAGAGAGATGAACAAGAAAGGAGATAGTTGACTTTAACATAATGCCACTTGTAGTGCCTTTAGGCGCATTGAGCAATATTCCTCCTTGATGGTTGACTTTATCTTGGAACAAATTATAATTGATGAGTTAATAAAAACACTTAGTAGTCTAAATAAGAAACATGTAAGAAGATAGTACTTTATAATTTTTGAAGTACGACCACTAAATTTAACTTAATTGTGTTATGCCATTTGATGCTCTTTTCTTAAGATCGAACGTGAAATACATACACATATAAATGTTGAGTCGGGGCGACGATAGAGGGTTAATCATTTAGGGTCTGTTTGGAAAGTCAGTTGGTAATTGAAATTGGTGTAATTACTAGGATAGTAATTACCAGCGTAGTAATTACACAATCCAGTAATTACTTTGACATGTTTGATTGTCGCAATATAATTACAGTGTAATTACAAGGTTATATCAAATTTTAAGAATAAAAATTAATTATCTAAAATTTAAAATTTATATTTAGAAAAATAAGGGTGTTTATAAATAATATTAAATTAAGTATTTGAGGTATATGTTTTCTTTGAAAATATATTAATTAGTAAACATAAATTCTTAACTAATATTATCATAAAATTTATTAGTATTTTTCAAATTAGTATATTTTAATTAAATTAATCATATAAACTAAAGTACAAAATTTCGATGAACATTAAAAAAAGGCATGTTAGACAAAAATGTTAATATTATAAATGTTAGTAATATTAAAGAAAAGAAAAATGTAACACTATAACTTTATTTAATAATGAATTCGACTTTAATTTAAAAAATTAGAGTATTGACAAGATTGTGCTAATGAAAAAATAAATTAGAATTAACAAAACAAATAATATAAAAAATCACATGAAATTACATGAAGAAGTAAAAGTTGAGAATGAGAAGGCAATAAAATATAAATAATATAAAATATTTTTAGAAAATATTAAACTGATAAAAAAATTTAAAATAATAGAAATAAAAAATAAACTAAAACAAAAAAGAAATAATTTTTTTTAAAAAAGTTTCATGTAATTACATAGTATAATTACACCAATTCCTTACCCTTCCTTGGGAATTGAAGAATGTAATTATACCTCTTCAATTACACACATTTCTTATTTTGTCAAGCAATTACTCGTCCTGTTGTCACAACCCGAAATTCAAGTGTGATGACACTCAGCTAACCCAACAAGGCGAGTTAGCCCAAAACTCAACAACTTAACACTAATCATAAAAGCAGAAGATAAACAGACTAAACAGGATAGAGAAACATACTAAACCAAAACTAAAATCTACCCAAGAGTGATGTCACATGTATAAGCCTCTAAATACAGAAGTTTCAAATGAAATACATATCTCAGATGTCTGGTCCTCAAATAGAACACAACATATAAAAAGAAAGTGAAATCTCTGAAGGCCTGCTGGGGATATAGGTAGCTACCTCACGAATAATTTGAAAGCTCGATCCAATAAAAAGAAAGTTAACAAAGGGGATCGGGCTAACAACCTACAAAATATAGCAAGGGGTGAGCACCAAACAACAGGGTACTAAGCAAAATGGAACTAACCTAAAGTAAAGCAATGAAGAACACAAATAACTCCTTAAGTCCCAACCATAATCCGCCGTACTACAACCCTGCACTGAGAAAAGCCCCAGCACAATATGGTATACAGATCACTATAATATAAATGATCATCATTTCGCATAATAGCTCAATACATAGGTATATAAGTAGATCCAACACTTTCTCACAATCAATAATATAATAAGTGTACAATATCATAAACAATATACGACAGTATCAACCAAATATGAGATGAGATAAAGTGGATGTCATTAAATGTACATAATTCAATGCAATGTTAAGTAATCGTGATGCATGTCTGTCCTAGAATACACATCCGCTGGACATATGTGTTTGCCTCAGACGGAACCCATAGGGGTCTCACGTAGACCATGTATCTGTGATCATGACCTTGGCTCATGTCACCTGTCCAAAAATGACCTTGTACCATCCAAAAATGACCTCGGACCACTGTCATATTATCTCAGCCCGACCGGTAGAGACCTTGGCCACTAATCTGCATGTTACCTTACTTACATCTCGATCATAGCCATCACATTGTCAATGCACAAATAATAATAAATTCAAGGTGCATTATCACAATTATATTATAGTATCATCATAAGAATGATCTTAATATCACCAGTGTCTCAATATCATCAATGCCTTAATATCATTAGTGTCTCAACATCATCAATGTCTCAATATAATCAGTCTCTCAATATTATCAAAGTCTCAGTATTATTAGTGTCTCAATCATGTCACAATATAAGCACCATCTCGCCATCAATATTGAATGATTCACAAGATCACATAGATTACAAATTCACATTTAATTTATAACTCAATATATCATCATATGAATAAGCAATCAATACGAACGGTTATGATCAAGCCTAAAATGATACAATTCTACCCCCCTAAATACTCAATTTCATACACATAGGAGCCTACAAGGTTCATTCATACTTAACAAAAGGTTAGAAGTACACTTGTCTTATACAAAGTCTTGAATCAAGTCGAAATTGTCGTTTCCCCCCTCCTACGTTACTCCAAATCATCACAATCTATTCACATATGATATCACAATCACATAACAAGTCTAATGACACTAAAATCAATTAATTTGGAGAAAAAAGATAAAATGATCAAAAATCTCATGCTAGAAAATGTAGCCAAAAACTGAAGATTAATGAATGATAATGTTCCCCACGTAATAAGAAATTCAACGGTGAAAATGATTTTTAAAATGGAGCTAAGAAGAGAGAGAAATCAACATTTTAAGTTTAGGAAATCAAAATCCAAAAATCTCCAAATTTTACCATTAAAATAAAAAATTAGAAGTTAAAAACACAAATTAATCAATGGAAATCGTTGAAATAGGTTAGAAAATAGTTACCCAATTAATTTGTCTTCAAAACCTTGGAAATCCTCTCTTAAAATGAAGCTCGAAATATCAAAAATGGTGGAATGGGGTTTAATCATGCATTTTAAAACAAGACACTGTTCAGGGATATATTACACTCCGCGAACGTGGAGGTTTGGATGGAGTAGTGCTCCGCGAACGCGGGGCACATGCCGCGAACATAGAATGTCCCAATAGTGCACTTTGCGAACACGGTAGGGAGGTCTACGAACGCAATGCAGAGGGTTAAGTGTTAAGACCTCCGTGAACGCGGTACCAAGCCTACGAACGCAGAGTACAAATGGCCCATGCACCAAAACTAGCTACACCAGCAACACACAATGCACAAAATCTACGAACTGGACTTTCGAAATACATTTGGAATTCTGTAAACGCAAACCAAAGATGGAATCCTACCTGAAATGATGATCCAGCCTCAATAGAACCGTCAGAATTTGAATATGGAATTCCCGTGTCTAGAAACCGAGAAAGATCATTAAAACTAGTTTCGGACTCAAAAACTCAAAATATTCATGGAAGCTCTAAAAATAGCAACAAAGCCATTTTTAGCATTAGTTTCACCATCTGAAACCACTAGAACTGATGAAATTTAGATACAAGCTCTCGAACTCTGAACGTTAACCAAAGTCAAACCTATGATCCAAAATGAACTAGAAATGCAACTTTGGGCTTAAAATCATTGTTTTAACTTCGAATTCAATTTTGCAAGATCTCCTAGACTAGATTCAGCATTTCAGAACTAATGGAATCGACAGAATCAAATTTCGACACTCAAAACTCAAATTGACCTCAAAACTCAAAATTTCCTACTTTAAGCCTTTGAAAACTTTCTTTGGCAAAACTCCAATTTTTTACAAGATTTTCAAAATTCAACTTTTTGATTCCTCCAAAAATGACCCAAGGTAATTTTGTAGGAAGGAAAAAAAATGGTAATTTGACATAAAATACCAAAATGACCTTCAGAGTCATTACATCATTCACCACTAAAAACAATGTTCGTCCTCAAACATAAGGCAAGGAGAGGGGGCTCATAAGAAGAAACCAAGAGTCCATCATACAATTCTCACAGCCATTAATCACTTCCAAGTAATTTCATTCTCGAGAGCTATAATATCATAATGTTCCATCAAGAATAAGACTCATAAGGCAACATAAAATTCTGCCCTCCAAGAGCGACTATCAGTTCAAAAACTAGCCATGGCACCAAACTTGAACCAACACCCTCATACCGCACTATACACAGTAGGACAATCTTCCACCCAGGCATCAATGAGACCACTGAGATCCCTTTTTGGTGAAGGTCAATAGTGAGCCTGAACAAATTATAGCCAATTGCAATATATAAACCACCTTGATCCCCATCTAAATTTCCATTCCCTTAATATAATTCTCTTTGAACTCAAGATGCTCAATTCCAATCCTCGGGCAAAGCATATACATAGAAGAAAAATCCAATTAGTCTAGCTCGAAAGGGAGATAACGACCAAGAAAAGCAACCAACAAAAGATACTCCCAAGCTCATAAAACCTTAGTTAATATTGTAATTAATACAGCCCGAATGTTGGAATGGTGGCTAAAATTAGGTCTCCAACCAACAAGAATACCCAGAAGTATCAGAAACCACAAGTTTTCATGAGCTCACAATCACATCCATTGGGAATCACCCTCACCCACCTTTAAACTCTTGTACCCTCTTGTCAACTTAAGAAATTCTTTATCACTCCATGAATTTTGTACACCATAAGCATATAACCTTTATTTATCACTAAGTATCTACATAACCCATCATGATAGTCTACACTAACTTCCATCAACGAGGTAACATCCATACAAATGAAAATCATCAATGGCACACATAAAATTATATGTCCTTTCCGTAGTGCTTTCATGAGCCATTTATTATGATTGAACAATCCACCCTAACATGAAGCGTAGAAATTCTCATATCACTATTTGTCATTCAACCCAAATCAAACCTTTTGAAAGGAGTTGACAATCTTTCATAACTCTTTGGTGAGTGAACCCACCTGACATTATCACCAAACTTAAAGCGAAAATCTCTACAATTTACAACTCTGAACCATGGATCTACACATGATGTCTAATCTTCTTCACTTTCTTTAACTTGCACTTATCACCAATGTTGCACGGATGTGTGAATGCTTAACCCATACTCATGGCCCAATCCTACATACTCAAACTCTTTGATGCCCAAGGCTAATGTACTCGCTCCTGACCTATTTATTGTTATTATTTCTAGGAAATACCCATAATAGATTGCCTTTTACTTCACAACAACTACTCAAATGCAATTTCATTAAGTCCTTGCACCATCAGAAGTAACAGAATCTACAATCGAATCCATAAGAAAACTCGTTCTCACACTTGAACTAACCCCTGTAGACTTCTTTCTCATATCTTTACCCAATAGTCTCTTAACCCCACAGATGCAAGCATAACTATATTATCATATGTTGAACAAGGTAAACAAAAAGCATGCCAAATTATAAAGCTATATTATAATTGATATGGTAACCCAATCCCAAGAAGTACCAACCAAAATTACTAACTCAACCAGCTATCCTCATGCACTCTTTTACTAACATTTCCATTTACATCCTTCCAAGTGAACTTTTAGAAACCTCATTAGTCTATGTACTTGCTATCTCAATATCAACACATTTCTCTTGGATTACAATAACGTCGCCAGTCCCTATATAGACCTCTAGAATAAAATTCGTACTTAAACATATTACTACCCATTCCCAGATTCACCAATATGACTTTCCTCATGACTGATCCAAACCAAGCGTCCATAATAACAATCAATTGGTTCTCCCCAAATATGACTGAAGTGCCAACTCCACTACCTAAGTAAGTGCAACAATTGATAACCCCTTGTAACTAGTATACGCGCTCCAAGATCAATGTCTCTATCCTAGTGTATTACACGTACCACATCAGAAGACTCACAAGATTCATCACTAGAATGCACCATACTCTCCAAGAAGTTTGTGCTTGAAGACTAATGTTTCTATCCTCAGTCCATCTAGCATGGATAAGGTCACAGTCTTGGCATAACAATCTAGGGAAACACAGTACGAAGATAGCCACTACATACCTAACATAACATCCAAATTCTACCATATCTTAGAATAAAATTGTCCACTCAAGCCTCATATTTTGCCAAAGTCACAAGAAGGGGGTCAGTGCACCCGATTCACTACTAAAAGCTCATCTGCTGGGGTCAAAACATGGGCTGACACAGCCATAGAATCGCATGGCAAGTCAAACCCTAATGAGAAGATATACAAACACATATAAATTAGTGGAGCCAGGATCAAATAACACAGATGCAGGCCAAGGGAAAATCAGGACAATACCTGTGATCATATCATTAGAGGCCCCAGCCTCGAGCCTGCCTGAAAAAGTATAACATTGGCCATCTCGACCTCTACTCATAGAAGCTACCCCTCTACTACTAAAATGGGTAAAAATTTCACCTACTCCTCTACCACCTGTATGTTTACCTCTATTAGTCATACCTCTACCACAACCCCTAGACTATGGGGCTAAACTTCTAACTAGTGGTGTCGAATCTCTGATCGGTGTTGCAGAATGTGAGCGATGGAGCCCAGTGTGTGTCTGATTAGGACACTATGAATAATATGATCTAGAGATCCACACCTATAGCATGACCTAGGGATGACCGATGGTTGTGAGGGAACATAAGGAACACAGGAACTGCTCTGGCCTGTAGGCCTCTACTAAAAACTAGATGATCTTTGTCCATCACTATGCAAACACGAGGGTCCTGGTCACCCTCTAATGCTGCAAATAAAGCACGAATCGAGACTCACGGCAGAAGTGAACTACCTCCTTACTCATATATCCACCTCCTGATGAGGTAAAAAAAGAACTATCCCGATAAATGGACCCTTTTGAGGTCTCCAAACTCTTCTCTACGCAGAAGCTCTGCCTCCTTGGCGGCACTAACCATGGACTAAAAAGATGTTCCATCTCTAGACATCTAAAACACTGACTATCGAATAGAATAAGTTAACCCTCTAACAAACCGGTGAACTCTCTCTATCTTTGTACAAATGAGGGTTGTCGCATTCCGAGCCAACTGGCAGAAGAAAATCTCATACTCTGAAATTGTCATAAAGCCCTGCCTCGAACTCTCAAACCTCAGATAACTTCCCTCCCTAACACTTCAAGGAACTAATTTATCATAGAAAGCACTGGAAAATGTCTCCCAAGTCATCAGAGGATAATCAACTGGAAAATATCCAAAATAAGTCCTCCACCAATCCCTAGCTAGTCCACGAAGTTGGAGGGTAACATATCAAATATTGTGGGTCCAGATAGCCCAATGGTCTCAAGTAGCTCCCTACAAGTAACCAAGAACTCGTGTGCATCCTCGGTCTCCCCACCCTAGAACTGAGGTGGGTCCTTCTTCTTGAACCTCTCATATCTACGTTGCTCCTTATCGATCAAGGTAGATGCTGGAGGAACCTCAACAATAGGTGTTGTTGGTGACCGTTCCACATGTACCTAATCCTCAAGGTCCTGCTACTGACTCGAAGGCTTAACCGCAACTCGTGTCTTAGAAGTACCTGGTATATCAGTGGGGCTACCTACCTGCCGTTAAGTCTCAAGCACCCTCAAAACTCTCAAAAGTGTATCCTAAAGTAGTGGTGCTGCAGCAAACTCAAAAGGAACCTACTGCTCTCTAGACTCCATGGTTGGCTCAGGGGAGATACGTCACTCATAATCTCTAGTCGGTGCTGCTATTAAGCCCTGGCCTTTACCTCGGCCTCTAGCTTGGGCCCTACCCCTAGTTGGGGTCTAGATAGCAATGTCAAGGATTGCCTCCCGTCATCTATTACCCGTTGTAGATCTAGTCCTCACCATCTGTCAAAAGGCCAAGACTACTAAGCACTAAAACAAAGACCCATGCACGATTTGATCAGAATGAAGCAACAAAGAATTTTCTAACAATCTTCATAGCCTCTCAAGGATAAGTAACGAACATCTCCGTATCGATCCTCAAGACTCTACTACACTGGACGTGTACACATGTGAGACCTATAAACCTGGGATTCTTCATACCAAATTGTCACGATCCAAAATCTGGGTGTGATAGCACTCACCTAACCACCAAGGCGAGTCAACCCAAAACTTAACAACTTAACAATAATAGTAAAAGTGAAAGATAACAGTCTAAACAAGATGGATAAACATACTAAACAATAACTAAAACCTACCCAAGACTAGTGTCACATGTACAAGCCTTTAGATACAGAATTTTCAAATGAAATACATATCTCAGATGTCTGGTACTCAAATAGAACACAATATATAAAAAGAAAATAGAATCTCTGAAGGCATGTTGGGGATATAGGCAGCTACCTCACGAATAATTTGAAAGCTTGATCCAATAAAAAGGAAATTAACAAGGGGGATCAGGCTCAGAACCTATAAAAATGTATCAAGGGGTGAGCACCAAACAGCAAGGTACTCAGCAAAATGGAACTAACCTAAAGTAAAGCAATGAAGAACATAAGTAACTCCTTAAGTCTCAACCACAATTCGCCGAACTACAACCCTACACTCAGAAATGTCTAGTATAATATTGTATATAGATTATAGCAATATAAATATACTCATCATTTGGCATAATAGCTTAATACACAGATATATAAGTAGATCCAATAATTTCCCACAATCAATAATATAATAAGTGTACAATCTCATAAACAATATACAACAGTATCAACCAAATATGAAATGAGATGAAGTGAATGCCATTAAATGTACATAAAGCAATGCAATGTCAAGTAATTGTGATGCATGTCTGTCCTAGAATACACATCCACTGGACATACGTGTATGCCTTAGATGGAACTCATGGGGATCTCCCGTAGACCATGTATCGGGATCATGACCATCAATGACCTCGGCACATGTCACCTGTCCAAATATGACCTCAGACCGTCCAAAAATGACCTCAGACCGCTGGCATATTACCTCGGCATGACCGCTAGAGATCTCGGCCACCAATCTGTATGTTACCTTTCTCACATCTCGGCTATAGCCATCATAATGTCAATGCACAAATAATAATAAATGAAAGGTGCATGATCACAATTATATCATAGTATCATCATCAGAATGATCTCAATATCTCAATATCATCAATGCCTCAATATCACCAGTGTCTCAATATCATCAATGTCTCAATATCATCAATGTCTCAATCATGTCTCAATATAAGCACCATCTCGCCATAAATATCGAATGATTCACATGATCATATAGATTATGAATTCACAATTAATCTATAACTCAATGTATCACCATATAAACAAGCATTCAATATGAAAGGTCATGATCAAGCCTGCAATGATACAGTTCTACCCTCTAAGTACTCAATTTCATACACATAGGAGCATACAAGGTTCATTGATACTTAACAAAAGGTTAGAAGTCCACTTGTCTTATAAAAAGTCTCAAATCAAGTCAAAATCGTCGTTTTTCCCCTCCTACGACACTCCAAATAACCATAATCTATTTATATATGGAATCACAAGCATATAACGAGTTTTGTGACACAAAAATCAATAAATTTAGAAAAACAATAAAATGGTAAAATATCTCATACCGTAAAACGTAGTCAAAAACTATAAATTAATGAATGATAACGTTTTTCACGTAATAAGAAATTCAACGGTGAAAATGATTTTGAAAACGAAGCTAAGATGAGGGAGAAATCAATATTTTAAGTTTAGAAAATCAAAATCCAAAAATTCCCAAATTTCACCATTAAAATCCAAAAATAGAAGTTCAAAATACAAATTAATCAATGGAAACAGTTGAAATAGATTAGAAAATAGTTACCCAATCAATTTGTCTTCAAAACCTTGAAAATCCTCCCTTAAAATGAAGCTTGAAATATCAAAAATGGTGAAATGGGATTTGATCACGTATTTTAAAAGAAGACACTATTCAGGGATTTATTACACTCTGTGAACGTGAATGGATGGATGGACCAGTGCCCCGCAAACACAGGGCTCGTGTCGCGAACGTGGAGGGTCCCAATAGTGCACTATGCAAATGCGGTAGGGAGATCTG
>JBCEWC010009968.1:0-18153 GCA_038996855.1 Solanum aculeatissimum
TGATCATAACCCAAGCCAAATAGCATCATATAATATAATCAAAGGTTTAACATACAAGTCAAACGTACAAGAGTATAAATTTGTCCAACGATGCCTCTACATAGATGAGCGGGCCTCGGCAAGTTTGAGGCTCACCATCAAGACATAATAGAATAGATAATATGAAATAAAAGCCAGAGTAGACGGTGGCTATTGCCCTTGAACAAAAGGGCTCACCACTAGCAAGCCTTCAACCAGTGATCAAGCGTCGTCCGGTAGAATGTATATGTCACTCTCGGTCCCTACATGGTTAGAACATATAGAAAATAATATGGGTTAGCACAATTAAGTACTAACTATTATGTGACCACCACCTCTTTGGTGAGTATAGTTCCCACCATCAACTCGAGCCCTCTTGGACTCCCTCACTCTCTCCGGAAGCTTCTCCTCTTCTATATGTTCGGCATATGTCATAAGGCGGGAGATGTCCATATCCTTGACCAACATGGTTGTCTTGCATTCCTTGGAGACCAACTCAGAGACACTGGAAATAAACTTGCTCATTCGAGTCCTTGGATTGGCAACTATTAAAGGAACATACTTCTATAACTTTATAAATTTGAGGGCATACTCCCTCATGGTCATTTACTGTTTCCTCAAATTGATGAAATCTTGCACCTTCGTCTTCCTAAGCTCAATGGGGAAGAACCGGTCTGAGAAGGAATATTTGAATTCCTCCCAATTGATAGGACCTTCTCTTTGTCATCTTTCATCGGCCTATTGCTCGAACCAAATATTGGCCACTCCTTTGAGTTGGTAGGAAACCAACTCGAATTTCTCTTCCAATGGAATACCCATCACCACCACTACTCAATAAGCCTTCTCAATGAAGTCAATAGGGCATTAATCCGTCCTTGACCCATACAATTCCAGCGGGCTAATCCTCATGAAGTCATGTACCCTTGTAACTTGAGTAGGCACTTGAGGAGGGAAAACTACCTCCCTGTTAGCCTAGTTGGCCAATGATTGGGAAAACAAAGTAAATGCGGCTCAAAACTACGCATGAGACACTCCATAGTCCTATTGGAGTGGAGGGACTTGCTATTCTGGAGTACCTCATTGATAGGGATCTCTTCGAGGCAATCTCAAAACAAGCAAAAGGCCATCGTTAGTTAGCGGAAAACCTTATTCAACTCTAGGGAATGACATGAATAAGAAGGAAAGGAAGACTTTCCTAAATCATCTCATATCCTCTCACTCAAGATTGTGACATGCTTCACAACCTTGAATGAGACTCTATGCTATGAGGTATGCATGGACATCTGAGGAACATTTTAAAATCTCATACTCTGATACCAAATTTGTAATGACTCGATCTAGGGGCCTAGTAATCATATAGTGAATGAGATACTCGAAGGCATCTCACCAAAGCCATCTAAAGCATCTTAAGAATTCATAGGTAGTAAATGAAAACAGTTGTGGAAAATCAAGGGAAAAAAGGGGACTAAGGGCTATTTTTGCAATGAAGCAACATTAAAAAATAGTGAAAGTAGATAACATCATTTTTTCCATAAGTATATCACTAATACATAACGAATGAAACCGACATAGTCGGTTTCCAGCAAATAAAAAAATCCATAATTAGTCAACATAAAAATAAAATCCTCCAAAATGTCATAAATATATCGTCTTACACAAAATACAGGAAAGAGTGGAAAATGAGTAGTGTCCCGAACTAAGGGCTCACCACAATAACAAGCTAGTCTTGAATGCCAACTATTAGCCATGAGCTGGTGGAGGAGTGTCTGTTCCTACATTATTAAATCTTGCAGGCAAAATATGCATTAGTAATTTGGAATGGACTAAGTTTGTGAGATGCAATGCAATGCATGAAATTGTATTGACATCATTTATAATTACAACATATACATATTAAATAAGATCAACATAAACTCATGCATGAAATAAGGACATGGCTTAATATGAATGAAAGTAAATACACAAGAAAACATAAGTAATGAAATCCATCATAGAATCATATAATTATGGGAATAGACTTTAATCAACATATAAGACCATGTGAGCAACTACATGAAATCCAATGAACTACTTCCATTGGAAAAAGGACAATGCAGTCCTTCTATTAGAAAAAGGGGAATCTACTTGCCATGGTAGATATGCAAAATATAGTAAGTTTACAATTGTATCTTTCATAACATTAGGGCCTACGTGGATCCACTTGCCTAGCCTACAAGGACTCTTATGGTGGCACATAGTTAGGGACATTGATATTTAGCTTTAACGGATCATGCCTCAACTAATGGAATGAGTCCCAATCTTTAGTCCTCTCGGTGCTAAGTCATCCTACAAAAACTTCAAAACATATATTAGAATCATAAGTAGCAGTCATAAGAGTAGCTCAAACTTAGGAATATTTCTTACATATCTTTTAGGGCAATCATCATCATACTTCTATCTTTTGATAAACTTAACTTTGAGGTTCTTCTTTAATGCCCTATTCATAGTCATAAATCATATAAAGTCTTACTTAAAAACTATTTGAGCTTAGCTTTTATAATGGAACAATCATAAAACACATAAGTCATAAGGAAATTTCTCTTTAAAGGAACATCAAAATGCTCAACCTTTATCAACATCAAAACCCATCATGGGGTCATCATCAATAGTTCAATCATGCATATATACTTATTAAAATAATTATTGGATATCATGAATATCATTTAATAACTTAAATATCATGAAATCATCATAAATATGCATAATATATTAAAGGGACTTAATGAAAAGGTAAAAGACTTGAAAAGAGACTTTTTGGGTGGAAGGATATTCATAAATGAACTCACATACCTTGGGTGAACTAGAGAGTAATAAACTTGTAAGATTGAGAAAGAATTTGGAAAGCCTAGTTCTTGCCTTGCCTTGCCTTGGGAGCCTCTTTCTTGCCTTTGAAATTTTTTGGAGTAAAGCATGATGGAATGAATGAAGGAATTAGGGCTTAGAAATGCTTATAGGGTCCCTTTTTCGTCCCCAAAATGAGCTAGTTTAGCAATAAAAAAGATGAAAATGACCAAACTGCCCCTTATTAAAAACTATCAAATTCAACTTATGAAACCTCAATTATGGGTCGTAGGTCAACTTATGGATCGTAAGTACCCTCGTATGATGACATCCCTAGAAATCCCTAAAAACCAACTTTGCTAGACCCAAGGCTACGAAGCCTTGTTATGGGCCATATCTCTTTCCATGGGTTATCTGATAGCTCGTGAGTCACCCTTCAGCTAACTCCAAATTTCCTTCATGTTTGGGGTCCCACTCACAAAATCTCTTATAAGTTGTAGGATATTCTACAAGTCGTCACTTGGTCCGTGTCCTACACACTTGGAAAGTTTTTCCCTTTCTTGAAGTTCATATTTATGGGTCAACCTTACGGGTTGTATGTGTACTTAAGAGCCGTAAGTTTCCCCTGTAAACCAGACCTCAGATTATTTTCTGCACAACTTTTCTACACTCAGGGAACCTAAACTGGGGATCATTATATGAAACACTTTCCAAAATTCAGGAGTTCTCGTAAGGTTTGTGATTGGTTTACCTTGGCAATGTAGACCACTCTTAGTTCGATGTGGAATGAACATCGAGATTCCAAGTAGCAACTCGCTTGGTCTTATATTTCGATTATGGTCCCTTCCCATCTATGTAAGAGATGTTATGTGACTTGATGATTCCTCGTACATATTTTGACTACGCCATTGAGCATTCATTACATATTGAGTTTCTATCCATTGTTTATGATTATGCATATTGTTTAATTATGACTTATGTTTCTTGTTGGATTGGACCCCATATACTTAGTACATTCTAGGTACTGACACATACTTTTTACCCACATGATCTAACTATGTAGGGACCGGAGCTCCTATCCATCCTCCTCCTCAACGTGGCTAGACGTTTCTATTAAAGATCCATTTTGGTGAGTCCTCCTATTCGAGGACAATAGCCATTTACTTTCTTACCTTTTTAAGATTTGTATATTTATGGATATTATTTTTTGAGGGTGAGCCCGGGAGATATCTTGGATCCCTGCTCTGTCTCCGATGCTTACCTTAGAACACACCCCTACTTAGAGGTTTTTAAAGGGTCGTACTCAAGTATTTAACTTAACATGGGTTAGGATCATTTCCAGGGGGAATATGATAGACTCTGGATTAGCGCACTTCTGTAACTTGAATTGACATACTCTAATATCTCCCAAAAATAGAAAAACAAAAAAAAAATATAGGAAAGGGAATTTACAATAAAAATAAATTCTAAACTAAAATAGTGAGTGTTTGAAATAAAAAAAGAAACGAACTAGGGCTACGTGTTACCCATGACTCCCTAACTAGGCATTCTTGGATACTTGTGCTCTTTTCTGGTGTGTAGGTGTAGGAAAATAAGTTAAGTTCTCCTAAATCCTTGATCGGACATCTAGGTGAATTTCATAACATTACTTGATCGGTCTCTGTGATGTTGCATTACTAACCCTTACTTTTTATCCCAGACCAAAACTACTTCCCCTAGTAGCCGGATTAGTTGAAAGAAATTGATCAACCTCTATTAATTAATTCTTTTCCTATTCATCACTTCCTGGATCAGGCAAGTGACACTAGGCAAGTTCTAACATAGGCCGTCCGTCAAGAATAAGTTGAAATGAAGAAATTAATTAATACATCCTAACACCTTCTAAGAAATTGCAAGTAATCCAATTTTTATCTTAGTTAGTTCATCATGGTTCCCACAACCCTATTTGTGGATTTAGCCACACATACTTGAGGTATGATTAGAAATCATGCAAGAAGGATACATAATTAAATAACTTATGCCAACAAGAATTGATTAATAAAATCCCCAAAATCTCAACAAAATTGTAAACTTGAATTAAAAGAATCACAAAAGATTGTTCACAAACTCTCAGTCTCGATACTCTCTCTCTAAAAGTATTGTATCTAATAACCTAAGACATTATCTTTTGATATATATCTTATAAATATCTAAAAAAAACCTATTTATAGTACTTAAAATACAAAGCTGAACGAAATAAGATAACTATGTCGGCACCTGTCATGAGTACCTTTTATGACTCGTAAGACAGTTCATAGCTCGCGAGTTTGGGTCTTGTGGAATGTGGTTGTAGCTACTAGCGTCCTTCATGATACCTTCTTCATGAGTCATGTAGGATTTCATGTCCCCGTGAAGGGGTTCATCTGAGCCACTTTCAACAACTCTTCACTTTCTGCTTCTTAAGTTAACGATCACACTCTACGACTCATATGATGGTCTATAACTTGTGTTTGGCTCTCGTAGAGTGGGACTCACTTTTCAACCCCTCACTGGAACAACAAAAAAAACCCCCTCTATAACTCGTGGAATGACCCACGAACCATAGAGGGTCTCGTAAACTGCAAATTTCCTGCAAAATCTATACTTCAAGGTGAAAACCACTCCAACACTAAAATTCTACAAAAACAAACAAAACAAACATCAAATCTACTAACATCACTTTGAGAACGCATAAAATCCCAAGTTTTAAGCGTTAAAAGTGTTGTAATTTGGAAGCACATCACTCCCGTTCCATTCGTATTAAAGGTTTTATTGGATATGTTGATATGTATGTTATTAGCTCATCCCTTAGTCCCTTATTTCCCCTCATGTGTTGAATGCTTCTTGTATGGTTGAGATAGAAGTCCTAAGCCCCTAACTGCCCCCGTAGCGTGAGTCATACTTACCCTTCCCTTAGACTTTATTTGTCTATGTGGTCCATGCTAATCCTTTTCCCTACAACATCCCCATAATATAAGTCTAAAGTCCCATTTCCCTTAGAATTTGTGTTATTTGCTTTAATTTTGCTTCTATAACCAAGGATGTGTTATGCATGCTTAAAAGTCTTGGTTAGAGTTCCTTCGGGTCCTCCATTCACCGTATTATGCCTAGGAGCTAGGCTTGGGTCATGACAAAGCTTGGTATCATAGCTCTAGATTTGTAAATGGTCCTTGGAAATCCAACACACTGCATCAAATAGAGTCTTGTTCATGGTTGTGAAGTGCGCCATAACTATGAATAGGAGGCTATGAGGCATTTTAGGAATGATTCACCTCTTTATATTCTATGTCATGAGTTAGACTTGAGTTAAGGTTTCCCTTATTCTAATGGATAGTCTTTTGCTATTCTAGATCATACCTCTAAGACGAGTGGCTCAAAGAGCTCCTACGCCCAAGGGTGAACCGACCCCTCTGGCTATGCAAGTTCCCCAAGGAGAAGAAGGGGTTACACATGCTGAATATTAGAATGTCATTACCTCTTTGGCACAAGCGGTGACCAACCAAATGAACCAAGGAGCCCAAGCTCCGCATACTCCTATTCTGGCCTCAAGGGTGAATGATATTTCAAGGATAAACCCACCAGAGTTTGATGGCTCCAAAACGGAAGAAGATCCCCAAGAATTCATTGATGAGATGTACAAGGTGCTTACTATTATAGGGGTTAATTTGGAAGACAAGGCGGAAGTTGCGGTCTATCAACTCAAAGGGATTGCCCAAATTTGGTTTATCAAATGGAAGCTAGAGAGGGAGAGTGATGATCCTATCCCATGGGAAGAGTTCAAGGATACCTTCCTCGATCGATTCTTTCCCGTGGAGCTAAGGGAGGTAAAGATGACAGAGTTCATGAACCTTAAGCAAGGTTCTATGAGTGTTAGGGAGTATTTCCTTAAGTTCAACAATCTAGTGAATTATGCTCCTCACTTGGTCACCGATCCTAGGACAAGGATGCACAAGTTTGTGTCGGTAGTTTTCAACTTGATCAATGAAGAATGCTGCACCACCATGCTCATAGGAGATATGCGCTTGTCTCGACTCATGACTTATGCCGAGTAAATCAAAGGGGAGAAGCTTAGAAAGAGGAGTGGAGAGTCCAAGAAGGCTCGATATGATGGTGATTTCCAAGGTACCAAGGGTGATAATTTTTAACAAGGCCACAGGTTCCAAGGCCAAGGGTCCTCTAATGTTAAAGGCCAAAGATTTGCTAATGATAGGGTGGATAACCCTAAATCTCAAGGTTGTAATGGTGGTCAAATTGTTCCTAAGTGTGGAAGTTATGGCAAAAATTATGGTGATGGATACTATAGAGATATGGGTGCTTACTTCAGGTGTGGCAAAATGGACCAAAATATTATGGATTTTCCAAACAAGGGTAAAGATGGTCGTTCTGAAGGACAAGGTGCTCAGGGTGATTAAAGGGCTCAAGGTGGCCAACAAGGGGGTGTTCCACGACACACTCACTTCTATGCTCTTCAACGACGACAAAGGGTGGATGAGGTGTCGATGTTGTTACCGGTATATTAAAGATCTACAATTTTGATGTATATGCTTTATTGGATCCAGGTGCCACTCTTTCTTTCATTTACTCCTTTTGTTACTAATAGACTTCATATGTGTCTCGAGTTATTGTGTGAATACTCTGAAGTGCCTATACCCGTTGGTGAGTCTATTATTGCTAAAAGAGTCTATAGGGATTGTCCCATGTCTATATTGCATAATGTTTTTCCTTGTGATTTTGTTAAACTTGACATAGTACATTTTGACATCATTCTTGGAATAGATTGGTTACAAGCATATCATGCCTCTATAGATTGTATAACCCTCAAGGTTAGGTTCCAATTTCCTAATGAACCCATCCTTGAGTGGGTAGGTCATGATTTGGTGGTTAAGGTTAGGTTCACCTCTTGTCTTAATTCCCGGAAGTTAATTTCTAAGAGTTGCAAATACCATCTTGTGAGGGTTAGGGATGTTGAGTCTAAAGTCCCTTCTATTTAGTTGGTTCCAGTGGTTAATGAATTTTTTGATGTCTTTCCCGAAGAACTTCCTGGTGTCCCTCCTAAAAAGGAAATAGATTTTTGTATAGTCTTCCTCCCTATACTCAACCCATTTCTATTCCTTCTTACTGCATGGCCCCGACGAAGTTGAAGGAGTTGAAGGACCAATTAAAAGATTTGTTAGAGAAGGGTTTCATAAGGCCTAGAAAGTCACCTTCAGGTGTGCTAGTGTTGTTTGTAAGGAAGAAGACGGTTCACTTAGAATGTGCATCGACTACTGAAAACTCAATAAGGTCACCATGAAGAACAAGTATCCCTTTCCAAGGATAGATGACCTATTTGCTCAACTTCAAGGGGCTAGTCACTTCTCAAAGATTGACCTTCAATCCGGGTATCATCAATTGAGGGTAAGTGTAACGATCCAAATTTTTTTGAATTTTGTAATGGTTGGTCAAGGTTAGTGTTAAACTGGTTGTGGTTGAATTTTAGTAGCCATGGGTTGTATTTAAGGTCCGGATTCAAAATGGATCGTTTGGTGAGGTTGTAAGGCCGGTTGGGTAGTGAACTTTGGAAGATCATAACTTTTGGTATGGATTGAACTGTGTGGGATGCTATATATCAAATCGAATCTCTTTAATTATCTTTGAAACACAATTGGTTTCGCTTAATTCAGAGTTTTTATGGAAAAGTTATGGCCATGGTGGGACTGCCTGTAATTAGAAGGATGCTGGGAACAAAGTTCTGGAACTGGACCAAGGGCTGGACCATGGACCGTTTGGTGGTCCACGGTTTGTGGGGGTGCTTGTGGGATGGTTTAGTGAGCTCCTAGAGGTTAGGGTCCCAACCATGGACCAAATAAAGTCCCACGCACCACCTCACGGTCCGTGTGACCCTTCACGGGCTGTGAGGGGTCCCGTGGAGTGAGGCAGAAGGTTGGCAAAGGTTCAGGGATGGACTCTGGACCAAGAGATACTGCATGGACGAGTACATTGTCTGTGTGAAGCTAAATGGTCCGTGAGAACCCCCATGGAGTGATCCAAAAAGTCCCCCGAGAGTTCAAGCTGATGTCGAGGCCAAGTATAGCCTCACGGGCAGGTACACGGCCCGTGGGCATGTAAATGGGCACTGTAGCCCTTCCATGAGACATTGTTTCACTGAATTAGTCCATTTTATTAATGGTAAATTCATAATTTAATTAGATCCCATGCCCCTTTTAGGCTTTCTAAGGTCTCCTAAACCCCCTAAATCTAACCCTAATCCCTTTTCATCCATTCTAACACTCCTAAAGTAAAATTAAAAAAAAAAAGCACTCCTAAAGTATCTCTAAAATTCTCTTAATCCTCTTGACATCCATTGATGAAAGCTTGAAAAAAAGTGGGGAAATTCATCTCTCTTGCAATTCCATCCAATTCTCTGGATTAAACTCAAGGTATGTGGGTTTGATTCATGGATTCCTTTTTATCCATGAAGACCCAAGAACCCTTCTCTTTAAGTTATGATTTTAAGTATTCTTTAAGGTTGGGTTCTTTAAATTTTGAAGTATTTAATTGAATTGGATTGTGGGCTGCAGAAATTAGGTGATTTAAAGTTAAATTAAGTTTGAATTCAATGAAGTTTCAATGGCTTTGATGAAGATCAAGTTATGCATGTCCCCTTTGCTCTTGAACTATGTATGGGTAGTAGATAAAGATTGTTTTGAAGGTTGATTTAACTTGAATTTCTTATGAACTACTCTTGATTTGAATTCTAATTATGAATTCTAGTACCCATGCTATTCTCATTGTTCCTCATGGCATTTTCATGCATGATCATGGATTTTCATGAAGGTTTTAATATGGGCTAAGTCCCAAACATGTTTATGACTATGATTTTGATCAAATATGGGTTATGACTAAGTTGTGATCATACTAAGTCTATGATATGACTCTTTGAGCAACATGGGTGTTTACATCAATATGATATGACAAGTATGGAGCTACTCTTATGCATAAAGTTTGACATGAAAGTTTGTTTGGCTTTTTAGCCCATGAAGAATGATTCTTAAATTTGTTTGACTCTTATTAAGTGTGCATAAGAGTAATGAAAGAATGTTTGGCTTTTAAACCCAAGTATGCATGATTTTATGTTCAAGTGTCAAGTTTCCATTTTAAAAGCATGTATATGTATATGTATTCTTATGGAATGATGACTTAGTACCGAGAAGGATTAGAGTTGTAAGTGGGCTATCCCCAAGGGTTCCACTCATGATCTTGAGTTGGCGACGAAGGTTTTTGCCTTAAAATTTGGCGTCATTATTTATATGGGGTTCATGTGGATGTTTTCACCGATCACAAGAGTTTTCAATATGTATTCACCCAAAGAGACCTAAATTTGAGGCAAAGAAGGTGGTTGGAACTTCTCAAGGACTATGATATGAGTGTTCTCTATCACCCCGACGAGGCTAACGTGGTGGCGGATGCCCTTAGTAGACTTTTTATGAGACGTGTGACTCATATGGAAGAAGGGAAGAAAGAGATAGTGAAAGATGTGCATATTTTGGCTAGGTTGGGTGTGAGGTTAGCCGAATCCGACAATGGTGGAAGTCTTCCTTAGTGGTTGATGTTAAGAAGAAACAAGACTTAGACCCTTCCTTGGTAGAGTTGAAGAAGTTGGTTGCCAATGGCAAGATTGAGGTTTTCTCCAAAGGGGGAGATGGTGTACTACGATACCAAGACCATTTGTGTGTTCCGAATGTGTATGGATTAAAAGAGACTATCCTGAAAGAGACTCATAATTCTCAATATTCTATTCATTCGAAATCTACCAAATTGCACCAAGATTTTAGGGAGTTGTATTGGTGGCATGGTATGAAGAGGGATATAGCCAAGTTTGTGTCAGAATATCCTAATTGCCAACAAGTAATAGTGGAACATCAAAGGCCCTGTGGTTTGACACAAGATATTAAAATTCCTACTTGGAAGTGGGAAGATGTGAATATGGACTTCGTGGTTGGTTTTCCCCTTACTCGGAGACCATTTGATTCCATATGGGTTGTGGTTTATAGAATGACTAAGTGGGCTCATTTCTTATCAGTTAAGACTATGTATAGTGATGAGGAGTATGCTAAGGTGTATATTTGGGAGTTGGTGAGATTGCATGGTATGCCAAGGTCTATCGTATCAGATCGTGGTACTCAATTTACTTTTCAATTTTGGAAGTCTTTTCAAAAGAGACTTGGTACTAAGGTCAACTTGAGCACTGCATTTCATCCTCAAACCGATGGACAAGTTGAAAGAATAGTTCAAACCTTGGAGGACATGTTAAGGGCTTGTGTGTTAGAATTCAAGGGAAATTGGGATGATCATCTACTTCTCATTGAGTTTGCTTACAACAATAGTTTCCATGCTAGCATTGGTATGACTCCAATTGAAGCTTTGTATGGTAGGAGATATAGATATCTGGTTGGTTGGTTTGAAGTAGGTGAAGCGACCTTGTTAGGCGCGGACTTGGTTATTAAGTCTATTGAAAAGGTGAAGTTAATTAGGGAAATGTTGAAAATAGCTCAATGTCGCCAAAAGTCTTATTCAGATGTTAGGAAGAGGGACCTTGAATTTCATGTTAGTGATTGGGTGTATGTGAAGGTGTCCCCCATGAATGGCATCATGCGTTTTGGCAAGAAGGGAAAGTTGAGTCCCCGGTACGTCAGACCTTATAAAATTATGGAACGAGTTGGCAATGTGGCCTCTAGGTTGGACTTTCATTTGGAAATAAGCTCCATTCATTTAGTATTCCATGTGTCCATGTTGAGGAAGTTTTTTGGTGATCCTAAAGCAATTACACCTTTGGAGGGTGTGACGGTTGAAGAGAATTTGACCTATGAAGAGGTACCGGTTGAGATCTTGGATAGGCAAGTGAAGCGGCTTCGAAACAAGGAGGTAGCTTCAGTCAAGGTGCTTTAGAGGATCCAAGATGTGGAGAGTGCGACGTAGGAAGCGGAGTTGGACATGATGGAGCGATATCCCTATCTCTTCCAATCTATTCAAGCGTAAGATACTAGGTTCTATCCTTGTATGGTCCTAATTCTTTAAAATCTCGAGTTTCATGACATTGCATGCATACATAAGCACAAAAATGATTTAAATGTTGTTTTGAAGGACTTTTGAAATGAAGCATGATTCGTTATAAGTTTGATGAAAATGTCTCTTGTTTTATTATTGTCCTCGAGCCGTAGTTTTGCTCATTCGAGGACGAATGTTCCCAAGGGGAAGATGATGCAATGATCCAAATTTTTTTGACTTTCGTAATGGTTGGTCAAGGTTAGTGTTAAACTAGTCGTAGTTGAAATTTGGTAGCCATGGGTTGTATTTAAGGGCTGGATTCAAAACAGATTGTTTGGTGAGGTTGTAAGGCCGGTTGAGAAGTGAACTTTGAAAGATCATAACTTTTTGTACCGGTTGAACTGTATGGGCTTCTATATAAAAAATCGAAGCTCTTTGAGTTATCATCGCAACACAACTAGTTTCGCTCAATTTAGAGTTTTTATGGAAAGGTTATGGCCAAAACAGTGGGACTGCCCGTGATTGGAAGGACGCTGGGAACAAGGTTCTGGAACTAGGCTAAGGGCTGGACCACAGACCATTTGGTGGTCCACGGTCTGTGGGGGTTATCGTGGGGTGGTGCAGTGAGCTCCTGGAGGCTAGGGTCATGAGAGGTCGGGTGGAGTAAGGTAGAAGGTTGGCCAAGGTTCAGGGCTAGACTCCGGACCAAGTGATGCTCCACGGACCAGTACACGGTCCGTGTGCAGCTACATGGTTTGTGAGACCCCTCGTGGAGTGATCCAAAAAGTCTACCGAGAGTTCAAGCTGAAGTCGAGGCCAAGTGTAGCCTCACGGGCAGGTACACGACCCGTGGGCATGTAAACGGGCACTGTAGCCCTTCCATGAGACCCTGTTTCACTGAATTAGTCCATTTCATTAATGGTAAATTTATAATTTAATTAGATCCTATGCCCATTTTAGGCTTTCTAAGGTCTCTTAAACCCCATAAATCTAACCACTAATCCCCTTTCATCCATTCTAACACTCCTAAAGTATCTCTAAAATTCTCTCAATCCTCTTGACCTCCATTGATGAAAGCTTGAAGAAAATTGGGGAAATTCATCTCTCTTGAAATTCCATCCAATTCTCTGGATTAAACTCAAGGTATGTGTGTTTGATTCATGGATTCCCTTTTATCCATGAAGACCCAAGAACCCCCCTTTTAAGTTATGATTTTAAGTATTCTTTAAGGTTGGGTTCTTTAAATTTTAAAGTATTTAATTGAATTGGATTGTGGGGTGTAAAAATTAGGTGATTTAAAGTTAAATTAAGTTTGAATTCTATGATGTTTCAACGGCTTTGATGAATATCAAGTTATACATGTCCCCTTTGCTCTTGAACTATGCATGGGTAGTATTTAAATATTGTTTTGAAGGTTTATTTAACTTGAATTTCTTATGAACTACTCTTGATTTGAATTTAAATTATGAATTCTAGTATCCATGCTATTCTCATTGTTCCTCATGGCATTTACATGCATGGTCATGAATTTTCATGAAGGTTTTAATGTGGGATAAGTCCCAAACATATTTATGACTATGATTTTGATCAAATATGGGTTATGACTAAGTTGTGATCACACTAAGTCTATGATATGGATCTTTGAGCAATATGGGTGTTTACACCAATATGATATGATAAGTATGAAAAGTATGAAGCTACTCTTATGTATAAAGTTTGACATGAAAGTTTGTTTGGATTTTTAGCCCATGAAGCATGAGTATGAAATGTGTTTGACTCTTGTTAAGTATGGATAAGAGTAACAAAAGAATGTTTGGCTTTTAATCCCAAGTATGCATGATTTTATGTTCAAGTGTCAAGTTTTCATTTTAAAAGAATGTATATGTATACGTATTCTTGTGGGATGATGACTTAGTACCGAGAAGGATTGGAGTAGTAAGTAGGCTATCGCCAAGGGTCCCACTCCTTTCCCGAAATTATGTGCCACCATAGGTTTCTACCGAAATGGGAGGACCGTAAGGTAAGCTTTGATATTCTATGATATAATATGATAAAATATGCTATGTTATGTAAATCCTTCCAAAATTGGAGACCCGTAAGAAAGGTGGCTATCAAACCAAAATGGGAGGCCCGTAAGGTGTGGTGTAGATTACCTTTGGCAAGTAATCTTCTCCGATCCAATGGGAGGTCTTATTGGGCAAGTTCATGTTGTAGCTCACATGAGTTTTAATGTCAGTTATGGTTCCATCCCCTCTATACTATAAACATTATGGCATTTCATGCATCATGGTCATTATGGCATATTTATATATTATCCCTGCTTATATTCTCTTCTATGTATGTGCCCTTGTAATGTAGGTTGTTATAGGTTCACGTGCATATGCATTTGAATGCCCGCATACTTAGTGCTTTATTGTGCTATCCCATACTCTTGTCTACATGTTCAAACCATGTAGGGACCCGCGACGACCTCTATCTATCGTTGAACGATGAGTGATCTTTTTGAAGCTACTTGCTTGTGGTGAGCCCTTTGTCTAAGGGCAATATGTACTTTCTTCTTCCTTGTATTGTTTTACATTCTTTTTTTATGACTTGTAGGTGAGCGTGGATTTTGTCGAGGCCCCGCTCTATCCTATGTAGAGGCTATGTTGGACATGTTAGTCTCTTGCATTTTATATTATGCTTACTTTGGGGTGTTATGACTATTGGAATTATGTTATGGAAATGATGTTCCAATTATGCTTATGTTATGGGATTGTGAATATTGGGAATGTGCTTATGTGGAAAGTCCCCTAACCTGGAATCCCCCCATATCTTGAGTCCTACTTACCCGCCCCTTAGAAATACTTGCTATGTGCTATGTGATTCATGCTCATCCCACTCCTGGTAACATCCCCATAGCTTGAGTCCAAAGCCCCGTTTCCCCCTTGTATTATGTGTTATGTGTTTACTTTCCGCACTTTCGAACCGATGATGTGTGTAATGATGCTATGATGGCTTGATCGAGGACTTTTGAGTTCTCTTTCTCCATGTCACACCTAGGCCCCTATTCGGGTCGTGACAGTAAAGGAGTGTGATATTCCTAATACGGACTTCCAAAATAGATATGAGCATTTCAAGTTTGTGGTAATGTCCTTTAGCTTAACTAATGCTCAGGCAATATTTATGGATCTTATGAATAGGGTCTTTAAATCCGACCTCAATATGTTTGTGTTGGTATTCATTGATGATGTTTTGATTTATTCTCGAAGGAAAGAAGAACATGTGAAACATTTGAGGATAGTGTTGAAAATATTGAGGGAGGAAAGATTGTTTGCTAAGTTTGATAAATGTGAATTTTGGTTGAAGTAGGTTGCATTGTTAGGATAGGTGGTATCGGGCGAAGGGATTAAAATGGATCTGAAAAAGGCAAAGGTTGTAAGAAATTGTCCTAGACCCTTGACTCCGATGGATATTAGGAGGTTTTTTGTCTTAGCGGGGTACTACCAAAGATTTATTGAGGGTTTCTCTTCAATTGCATCTCTCTTGACAAAGTTGACACAAAAGAAGGTCAAATTTGTGTGGACCGATGAATGTGAAAGAAGTTTCTAAACTTTGAATGATAATCTTAAGTTTACTCTTATTTTGGCTCTACCAGAAGGGTTAGAAGGATTTTTGGTGTATTGTGATGCTTCAAGAATTTGTTTGGGGTGTGTATTAATGCAAAATGGAAATGTTTTTGCCTATGCTTCTAGGCAACTAAAGGTACATGAGCGTAATTACCCCACCCATGATCTTGAGTTAGCAACCGTGGTATTTGATTTGTAAATATGGCGTCACTATTGATATGGGGTTCATGTTGATGTGTTCACCGACCACAAGAGTCTCCAAAATGTGTTTACTCAAATACACCCTAATTTGAGGCAGAAAAGGTGGTTGGAACACCTTAAGGTTTATGACATGAGTGTGCACTATCATCCCAACAAGGTTAATGTACTGGCCGACGCTCTAAGTAGAGTGTCCATGGAAAGTATGACTTATATTAAAAATGGCAAGAAGGAATTGGTAAGAGAAGTTCACCAGTTGGATAGGTCGGGAGTTAGGTTGGGTTAGGCCGAAAATGGAGGTGGGGTGGTCGTAGATGGTTCTAAGTCTTCCTTGATTGAAAAGTTCAAAACTGAACACGACCTTGACCACGCGTTGTTAGAGTTGAAAGCTTTGGTGAAGGATGGAAAGGTGGAGGTTTTCTCTTGCGGGGGAGATGGTATCCTTACGTACCAAGGAAGGGTATGCATGAGTGATGTCATGGTCTTGAGAGATTTGATCTTGAATGAGACCCACAATTTATCTTAATCCATTCACCTCTGTTCCACCAAGGTGTATAGAGATTTGAGGGAAATATATTAGTGGAGTGGTATGAAAAAGGATATTACCAAGTTCGTATCCAATTTCCATAATTATCAACAAGTCAAAGCTGAGCATCAAAGGTCGGGGGGCTTGGCCCAATATATAGAGGTCCTTACTTAGAAGTGGGAAGATCAATATGGATTTTCTGATTGGCCTACCAAAGACTAGAAAACACTTTGATTCTATTTGGGTTATTGTTGATAGAATGACGAAGTCAGCCTACTTCCTACTGGTTAAGGTGACTTATGGTGCCGAAGATTATGCCAAGTTGTGCATTCATGAGTTGTTTAGATTTCATGGGGTCCCACTGTCAATTATCTCTTATCGTGGTGCTCAATTTACTTCACACTTTTGGAGGTTCTTTCAAAGGTGCTTTGGTATTAAATTCAAGCTTATCATGACCTTTCACCCACAAATGGATGGTCAAGCTGAGAGGACCATTCAAACTCTTGAGGATATACTTAGGGCTTGTGTCTTGGAGTTTAAGGGTAGTTGGGATGAGCATCTGTCACTTATTGAGTTTGCTTACATCAATACCTACCACTCTAGCATCAAAATGGTTCCCTTTGAAGCTCTATATGGTAGATGTTGTAGGTTTCCAGTTGAGTGGTTTGAAGTGAGGGAGATGGCTTTGTTAGGTCTAGATTTGGTTATAGAAGCTTTAGAGAAAGTGGGGATGATAAGGGAAAGATTGAAGCACTACTACTAAAAGGGGATTTAGCGGCAATTATTTTGTGGCAATAAGCTAATAGCCACTAATGTATACACACGAGGCAAATTATCAATGACTAATGTTTAATAGGAACCAATAAGTATATCTTTAGTAGCAAAAAAGAATAGCCACAAAAAAACCTCTTTTTCATGAAAATCAAAGTTCTCGCCTTAAAACTTTTCCCTATCAAATATGAAAAACTTCCCTCCATCTTTCCCACTTCGATCAAATGAGGAAAAACAACCTGATTAAAACTCTCCCATGTTCATAAGAAAAAGGCTTCTTAAAAACCTCTCACGTACATAAGGAATCACGCTGACCTAATTTATCATAATAACACGTCTAGTAGTATACAGTTCCCTCGCAGCAATGACGATAAGGAAAAATGAAGTTTTCAGGTTTGTACTTCACGCTTCTTCACTCTTTTGTTTCTACGTATTCCAGCATCATCCTTGTTTTGTAATCCTTTACTAAAAATTTACCCCCTGTAATTTATGTTCTATCATGTTCATTGATCAGTTTTAGACGAAGAAAACAAAAAATATGTTGATGAACTAATCAATATTTAGGCATCAATTGTGATTTTTAAGTGATTTGATATCTGTAAAAGTAATGTTTTCTGTGTTTGTGATCTCTGGCTACTGTTTTTATATTGTACTTTATTGTATCGATTCTTAATTAATATATAGTAAAGTGCGTCACCCACGAGTTCCAACATTGTCCTTGCTTTGTAAACCGTCACTAAAAATTTACCCCTGTAATTTATTTTCTATCATGACCATTGATCAGTTTTAGGTGAAGAAAATTAAAACACATGTTGATGAACTAATCCGTATTTAGGCATCAATTGTGATTTTCAAGTGATTTGATATTTGTAAAAGTAATGTTTTCTGTGTTAGTGATCTCTGGCTACTGTATTTTTTATTGTACTTGATTGTATCGATTTCTTAATTAATATATAGTAAAGTGTGTCACTGTTATATTTAGGAAAATCACTATTATATTAAGACGCATAATAATTAATACATTAAGAATACGATTGTTTAGAAGTTCTATTATGAATACGATCACTAGTGTAGGAAAACTATTGTTTCTTTTTGAGTATTACATAAGATCTCTTCTTTGAAAGATTCAAGATTAGCGATTACATAGATGCTCTGTTAATATATAGC
>JBCEWC010009969.1:0-18151 GCA_038996855.1 Solanum aculeatissimum
TGGAAAATGATTGTATTATAGTATCCTAGTTGGAAAAGGAGTCTAATATAGTATCTATAAATAGGGTCTCAATGTAAAAATATAGATACACAATTCGATAATTTTTTCTCCCATATTTTCACAAAGATAAATAGGTCTTTTGAAACACGACTATACTGATAACCTTGCTTTCGCTTTTTGACCAATTAAATACATCATTTTGTTGTTACTTCTTCTGTTATGTTCCTGAGCTGATATACATGTCTACTTCAGTTTTGTAATTTTTTATGCTTATTCTTAAATCTTTTGATGTGTATAAAAAAAGCGTAGGACACTTGCTTGCATTTTCGTGATCAGATTGGTCAATTATGTTTTAATTTGAAAATAGTTCTTACTTGTTCAATAAGGTTCTTTTAATATCTTGATAGAAGTTATAAACTAATGAAGTTGATTGAAAATCATTCTGAAAATGTTATTTCTTCACTTTATTCAACAACAACATACCCAGTGGAATCCCACGAGTGGGGTCTGGGGAGGGTAAAATGTACACAAACCTTACCATTACCTCACAGAATCCGGGAAACCCTCATCTCAAGAATCCAGCCCCATAAGCAGAATATACTAGATATGGAATAAACAACAACAACATACCCAGTGGAATCCCACAAGTAGGGTATGGGGAGAGTAAAAATGTATTCAGACCTTACCACAACCTCATAGATGTAGAGAGGTTGTTTTTGGGGAACCCTCGTCTAAAAACCCATAAGCAGAATAAACTAGATACAAAAACAAAAAAAAGGAAAGGAAAAACAAGAAAGAATGACTAATGACGAAAACAATGATAGAAGGTAGATACAATAAATTCAATAAATATAAGACGGATAATGACACCACAGGATAATAAAGACCGGACTAAACTTACTAATCTATCCCTACTAGCCTGTTACTCAAATATGCGCGCTCCACTCTTTTCTATCTAAGGTCATGTCCTCGGTGAGATCAAGTGTTGCCATATCTTGTCTGATCACTTCCCCCACATACTTCTTCCCTCTACCTTTACTCCTTCATGTAGCCCCTAAATCCAACCTCTCGCATCTTCTAACAGGAGCATCGGTACTTCTCCTCTGCACAGGCCCAAACCATCGCAGTCTTGCTTCCCTCATCTTGTCAGCCCCAGGGGTCACCTGTAACTTCTTTCGAATGATTTCATTCCTAATCTTATCACTTCTGGTATGTCCACACATCCATCTCAACATCCTCATCTCCGCGACCAACATCTTCTGAACATGTGAGTTTTTGATTGGTCAACACTCCACCCCATACAATAGAGATGGTCTAACCACTATCCTGTAAAACTTACCTTTTAAGTTTAGGTGGTATCTTCCTATCACACAATACTCCAAAGGCAAGCCTCTATTTCGTCCATGCTGCCCCAATACAATGTGTGACATCATCATCGATATTGCCACTACTCTGGATGATGGACCCAAGATATTTAAAGTTTTCTCTCTTGGGAATAGGTTAAGTTTACCTTTAAGTTTAGGTGGTATCTTCCTATCACACAATACTCCAGAGGCAAGCCTCCATTTCGTCCATGTTGCCCCAATACGATGTGTGACATCATCATCGATATCACCACTACTCTGGATGATGGACCCAAGATATTTAAAGTTGTCTCTCTTGGGAATAGGTTGAGTGACAAGTCTCACATCACTGTCTACTTCATCCCTCTCGATACTGAGTTTGCACTTCAAGTATTCTGTTTTGGTCCTGCTCAATTTGAACCCTTTAGATTCCAAAGTATGTTTCCAAACCTCCAATCTATCATTAACTTCAGCCCGAGTCTCATCAATCAGAATTATGTCATCCGCAAATAACATACACCATGGAACCTCCTCTTGAATAGACTGTGTTAGCTCATCCATCACTAAGGCTAGATATGGAATAAAAAGGGGGAAAAAGGAAGAATGACTAATAATGAAAAACAAATGATATTTTGTAAATACGAAAAAGTAACAAATCTAAGACGGATAATGATAACACAAGATATAAAACATGACTACTCCTACCAACCTACTATAACACAAGGCCAAACATCAATCTACTCTTACTAGCCTATTAGTCTGCTACCCTAATACGCAACCTCCACTCCTTTCTGTCTAAGGTCATGTCGTCGGTGAGATGAAGTTTCGCCATATCTTGTCTGATCACCTCCCCCAGTACTTCTTCAATCTGCCTCTACCCCTCCTTGTAACCCCTAACCCTGGATTTCTTGATAACTTTATTCAATATGAAATTATAATTGTTGAGTGACCAAATATTTGGCATGTTCAATGAAATAGAAAAAATAATTAAGTACCACTTAACATCCTATGGCAAGTACTAGCAAGTTGAACAGGCTTGATATCAAATATTAACAACATGACACCAACAGAAAAGAAAAAGAAAAAAAAATGCATGCACACATGAACAAATTGGCAATTAACTATTATTTGATATGTAGCATAGGAAATTAACTGTACTTCATTATGGGGTTTTGCCTGTTGTATGAGAGGTTAGTTTTTCGGTAAGCATTCGGCTTTAGTTGAAATTATATATTACTCCCGTCATCCCAATGATAATGCCACTGTTATTATTTGTAGAGTCAAACAATTTTTTTTATGATATAATTTTCTGAACATCCTAACAACATTTCTTAACTATAAAAATCATGATACAAGGTTCTTATGTTTTTTTAAATATGTACAGTTTTTGCAAAAATATTAAGAAATGAATGAGTTTTATGTAGTTCTTTTGACATGTTATTTTACAAAAATATTTTTAAATGAATGCTCTAATATACTAGTAAGGTGATTGACACTTATCTTCAAACCCTATCATTTTTATTGGATGGATGGAGTAAAGTACTCCCTCTATTCCATATTAACTGAGTTTTTGAGGTTTTTCCATTGTTCAAAATAATTGAATTGTTCAAAGTTCAAGATAGATGTTTGAAGTTTTCTCTATATCTGCCCTTTCGTTTATTATATTTTATAGGAGATAATTACACTACTTACAAAGTTACACTTATGATTCCACAAAGGGCAATGGTGGAGTTTATGGTTCAAATTATGTCATTGAATACTTTTTTTAATGTGTGCGTTTCCTCACAAATTTAGTTAATTTAATTATAAGATTTCAATAATAAGAACTGAAATATTTAGTTTGTGAGTAATCAACATAAATTTCCCTTACAATGGGTTAATTAAAATTTGAAGTGTCCAGTGAGAATAGGTTTTGGTGTTCAGATTTAATTCGTTAGTTATAGTCCTATCAGATAGCCCCTCTGTAACCTACTGACTTTGTTGTGCTTAACTTGCACAGTTCCTGGTTATGGAATACAGCAAGGGGCATTAGTGGGGAAGAGGTCAAGGAGCGCCTTCTTCCCAACAGTCATGGATCAGGAAAGACATTTCCTGGACCTCGAGCTCTTAAAACTGTTGCTTCTGTAAGTTCTATTCAAACTGAACACCCATCTTATGCGTGATCGCTGATCTATCTTACTCTTATAAGTTAAGACATAACTGATATAGGGAAAAGTAGAAGCAATGATGTTCTGATTTTTACATACTCTATTTGTTTATATCTACATCTTGAGTTTTGTTGAGTTCCTAAATGTTTTATTTATCAGTTAAAAGGGACCCCTTCTGCGTTATTGCTTTATTTCTAGGTTGAAAAGTGGCTTGGTGAGCTTTGCGAAGAACTTAGTGAACGTCTTCAGTCTGATTTAGAACAGAATAAGCGCATTGCACATACTCTTACTCTACATGCTCACGCATACAAGGTTGGCTTTTCTCGTCATGTCTCCCCCATGATGACATGAATATTTGCAATCCCTTATGTAAGAAATTAAGAAATTTCCTGAATTTTCATACTTAAATCTGTGCTATTGTGCAGTCAAATGATGCGGATTCATTCAAGAAATTTCCATCAAAATCGTGTCCACTAAGGTATGGGACTTCCAAGATTAAGGAAGATGCCCTAAGCCTGTTTCAAGCAGGATTGCGTGAATATCTTGGCCTGTACAATGTGAAGATTTCCAGAAATCAAAACAGTGGGTGGGGAATAACTGGTCTTTCTGTTTCAGCCAACAAAATAGTAGCTATACCATCAGTATGTTCTAAGTTTCTTTGTAACTATTATCTATTACATTCATCCTCTTCTATTTACATATATCCAATGTTTACATCTCTATAGAATTTTTTCTGGTCTACAATATAATCCTCTATGCAGAAGATGCATGTTGCGGAGATGAGGATGTTGAGATGGATGTGTGAACATACTAGGAGAAACAAGACTAGGAATGAAGTTATTCGGGAGAAGGTGGGAGTGGCCTCTGCGGTAGACAAGATGAGAGAAGCGAGACTAAGATGGTTCGGGCATGTGCAGAGGAGGTGTGTCGATGACCTAGTTAGGAGGTTCGAGAGACTGGATTAGGGATTACGCGGAGGGGTAGGGGTAGATTGAAAAAGTGTAGGAGAGAGGTGATTGGACAGGATATGACACAACTTCATATCACCAAGGACATGACTTTAGATAGAAAGGAGTGGAGGTCGTGTATTATGGTAGAAGGTTAGTAGGGGTTGTTGTCTTGCCTTGTGATGATTTTAGGTGTCTAGGATTAGTCGTGCTATTATAGTTGTGCTATTATTTCTCTTCAATTATTTTACTACTTCTATTGTTTTTTCCTTATAGAACTACATTGATTTTCGTTTTAGCTGCTATTCTATATCTATTGTTTTCTTCTTTTACTTGGGGCAAATACATTTGAGTCGAGGGTTTTTCGGAAAGAGGCTCTCTATCTCCATGAGGTAGTGTTATGGTCTGAGATGTGGGATTTCACTGGGTATGTTGTTGTTGTTTTGTTGTTACAATATAAGCCTCTGAGATGTGTACCGGACAAGCAAATGGAAATTAATTGCAATGGTTTTTGTATGTCTTGAGAAGATATACGAGAAAAGGATTGCACAACAACTTAATACTTGACATGATAAATCCCTTTTCTTGATTGCTTCTTTTATGTTGCAGTTTGGATATCAGTAAATGTTTAACTTGTATTACAGTTTATTTTCTGATGCTTTGCTTTCTCTAATTGATTGCCCTGAACTCCATGTCTCCATCCACTTATCTTATAGGTTCATAACAGGTCTCTACTTCCAAAAGCAATTATCTTTGAGTTAATGAACTTGGTCAAATGAATTTCCAGCATACTGCAGTGTAGTTATTGCTGAAAAATTCCTGTTTTGGTGTGGTTACTTTGTTGCAAGTGAATATGAAACTCTATTCTAACTTGAAGCAGCCTCTTTATATGTACAGTATATCCTATTTTCCTTGGTTATTTCGCAGTTTGAATGTGTTCAGAATTTTGAAGCTGCTATGGTGTGAAATGTACTATTATTAAAACATAACCTTGAACGAATGAATATTTATGCAATATGTGATATCCTATGTGATATAAGTTCCTTTAAGGTGAACTGCATCACATGTATTCACTGAGTTAGCAATAAATTTAATTGTGGAAGCAAAGATAAACAAACAGATAATCTTGGGTGGATTTAGGTCTATAAGGATCGAATAAACAAGAGGAAGTGCCATGAGATCTGTTTATTGTGAATTAGAATCAAAATTAACATCCAAATGGCCACGGAGTTTAGTTAGTTCAAGGTTATTTGAGGACAAAAGGATGAAAAACTTCTGTAGCTAAATAAGGTATTTTAAATGGGTCAAGTGCAGCTGAGTGGTGCTACTAATGAAGAGCTCCAACTTTGCTCTTTCAATGCTTGTTTCTGCCTAGCTATTTTGATAGTTCAGTTAAGAAAGCTTTGACATGAAAGTGGATCGTATAAAGAGCCTCTTGAAATGTCTTACGTCATCCAGAATCTTGCTTTGAGTTTAAGGCTTTCTGTTGTTTAGTTTTAACTGAGACTTCTTTTTCATTACATTTGGCATTATACTTCTTGCATATGCTAAGTGTCATGGTATTAATTTCTTATAGTTAAGTCATTTGGCAGGGTACACGTTCTATTATGAATTATTTTCACAACCAAGAGCAAACTTGCCTTCAAGTTAAACTATCCAATGAAAAACTTATCCAAGATGCTCCATTTTTGTCACCTTCAGGTTGTATGGCCTGATAGTTACTACCTTTATTTTTCTTTTGTCATCCTTTTCTTAATTGATTGTCTTACCTTTTGAAATTGAAATTTCGAAGAGAACTGTCTAGAAAGTGGAGGTCATCTGACATTGCAATCAATAGAGCCATGGATAGCATGTCATGACGAAAATGAAGAAGCTAAACATTCCATGCCACTGGACAGAGAGGAAGAGGACAAGGACATGTGTAAAAAAAAGGTTTGATGTCATTCTTGTTATTTCATCTGCGTTGGTTTAATACAAGAACATCATACATGCAACATAATGTTTCCAAATCCTGATTCAGACAAAATCCATATTGTTTCGAATATTAGTTATGCTATATTTTGAAGAGCTAGTGGGGGGAGGGGGGGAAATAGGCATGCTCGATCGATTTATTGATGCATGCATAGGATGCTGAAGTGTTTTCTTTACCTTTAACCTTTTCTCCTAACGGTTTTATTGTTCATTTGCTTTAAATGCAATTATCTGCAACACGTGCCTATGTTTTCTCTATGCTTGTAGTTGAATCTAATACTTCAAGAAACTTGTTGACCTTGTGGGAAGTGTTTAGAAGATATCGTAACGTACCCGAAGTTTTAAGAGACAATGTTCATTGGAAGTGTCCAAAGCATTTGTTTATCTTTCATTTCTTTACTTACTTTTTAACCGTTACTCCATGTGCTTCCATGCAATTTCTCATAATTTATTTTTATTTATTTTTCTTATTTCACTTAGCTATATTGTTATTCTAATTTTTATTAACAATATCATGAAATTATGGTTGTAAATATTGATTTTTTCCAAACATGAAGTACATGATGTTCTTGCAAAATGTGTGCTTAGTTAACATTTTTGTTAATTAATTCAACTCACATGTTCTTTTTGAGAATCATATATCAATTTTTTTACAATACTAGTTTACAAATCTATAATTATGTAATATTATATTTTTAAAAATAACATTTATCTTGTTTACCTTGTAATGAATAAAATTTAGTCATATTTCTTGTATGGATATATTTGTCAAACATTAACGTTTAGTTTTTGAAGATTAACTTTTATTTTTAAAATTTTAAAAATCTAATTGTGTCACTGCACTAGTGACTTTTCAAATAGACCCTTAGGAGTATGGACCAAAAACCTTTATTGTTGATTCCTTGCAATATTTTAAATTTGTGGGCAAAGTTGTACGTCAAATGAAGTAGGGTTATCTGCAGATGATTTGGGAATGTTAGTTTGTCTATTACCTCTGTTTGACTAAAGTAGCTTACTACGACTGTTAGATATAGCTACTGTTGTTCTCAAGTAGTATGTGCTTGCTGAGCATCAATTAATTGGGGGTTGACCTCTGTGCTGGCCTTGGCCCACCCGGGCATCTGACACCACATTAGATTGTCGCAACAGGAACAGTTGGGGGCCTCTTATTAGCATTGAAAGCACGAGTATGAACCTTTTATCAGAATTGGGTAACAACACATGCATTTGAATCTATCCTAGAGTTTAGCTCTATTGCATGATCTTGCTTAGAATGTCTGTACATGTGACTTTTTGCTAAATGTAACCTTCAAATATAAGGGTGTTGCACAACACGTCGATAAGACAGACTATTAGCAACAACTTCATGACTCTTTAGGATCCACTTAGAATCTAGTGCTCTGATACTAATTGCTCTATGCCTCTATTCCTGGGATCATGTGACTTGCACCTTATACCCTAATTAATCATTTCCCCTAAGCATAAATATATACATAATGGAGAACCGAGCATTTCCCATACCATTACAGACATGTGAAAGGACTTTGGGCAGCCCCGTACCATCATGCAACGAATTATGAAGTTGTAACACATAGCACATAAGCTGATAATGGTTGATAGGCCTCAACATAAATATAAGAGAATGACATGATACATAGTATGATTACCCATCAATATTTACATACCCGAAATATGTCCATGGAGCCTCTAGAGCATACAATTTAATGCACTTAATTCCAGTTGTTTGTACATCATCACTTTTCTTATTCTATTCATAAGCTTTACATCTAAGAATACTAACCTATGTTGCGAGGCCATTGCTTCTCCTGGAATAGCGTTATTTATAGTCCTTGCATGTACTTCTATCTCATCTTCTTGTAAGGATAAAGTCTATTTGACTATGCTTACCTCCACTCTTATAAGTAATTAAGTATTTAAGTGAAAAATCCTTTTCTTAAAATATGAATTAGCTATCACTAAATCATAAGCTAAGGCAAATTCTATAGTCTTCCCTTTGTTATACCTAGTACCATAACCAAAACCACCATGTACTTGTTCAAAATCATCACTATCTCTACCTACATGGCCATAGATCTCCCCCTATTAATCTTTGTTGGTTTCCTCAAATTCTTGATTGAAGTAATCCCTATCCTCCCAAAACTTACCTTTAGCTGATGTATCTAATTCTAATCCTATTTGTGGAGCATAGGCACTGATAACATTGATTGTCTCCGTCCCCCATACAAGCTTTATTGCAATAATTGTATCCCCAACTCGTATTAACTCCACAACCTTATCTCTAATTCCATAATAATTTCCACTCCATTCCTTTTTTTATCTTTCTCACAATGCCATAATTTATATCCTGTGTTACCCTATTTCTCTAGCCTTTTACCCTGCCCATTTGGTTTCCTGAAGGCATGCAATATCCACTCTCTCCCTTTTTAGAGTACTAACTCATTCCATCGACATCCTTGTCAATGTGCCTATGTTCCAGCTACCTACCCGAATCTGACTCTCTTGGACTACCTTTTTTACCCTTATTCATCCATGATGCGGGAACCCTTTCTTATGTTATCTTAAAACTCCTCTAGCCTCTTCTTCTAGGGATGGAAGACAAAAGGTGAAACATAAGTGTCACTGGTAAATAAAGAAAGAGGATGCAAACCAAATACACCGGTTGTTATCTCAGTAGCCTGCTTTACTCAGTTGGGATGTCATTTATAACTATTTCAGTACTATGACCTCCTTTCGTGCTATAAATTATTTAATAGACCTGGTCTTTCAACATTCGGTAATTTTTTTTTGGGCCATCTGAGCAGCTGCCAGATAAAGAGACTTCAAAATGTTCTTCACCAGGTACTTCTTCCTATTGGTTCTAAAAGCCAAAACTTTGGTCAGTATTTTCTTAATCTTATGTGTCTTTCCCATTTTCATTTTCATTTTACTTTTCGATGCTACTTTAGATGCTGAAGTGTACTGGGGATGGGAGAAAGATCAGACTGAATCAAGCAGGGACTACCTTACTGAAAAGATTAGAGATAGTTTAGAGTTGGAGGAAGGGAAGAGGAAGTCGAATAAAGAAAAGGTTTCAAACTCCATTCTATTATTTTATTGCTATAAAAAGTACTTATCTTATGGATTGTAGCTGCATATTGACTGTATTCTCCGGTTTCTCCTTACCAATTTAGCTTTCTTTAAATGGGTTAACTTTTTTTAATTCCCCATTGTCCTTCCCAATGTTGTTGCTTTTTCACTTATGAACTGCAATTTTTTGCTATTCCTTGACTTTAAGATGACAGATTGTTTGAGTAGTCAGATTTTGGTCTCCATTCTGCACTTACCTTGTAAGTATTTTTGCTTTGCAGAGTATGTATGTCATAGTAAAGCTCAGTACATGAGTTGAGTAATAAGATTTTGTCTTTAAATATTCATGCCTTCAACAATATATGTATTAAGGAGAAAACTCAATATGCAGCCTAAAGAACATTCAAAAGATTAGTTTTCACGAGGCTGATGGATCTCTGTTGGTTGATTAGAGATCATATATCTATGATCTAAACATTAGGTCAAACTAGAAAAGACAAGCATTAGAACATTTATCAAGGAGATCTTACTTTATGAAAAAAAGGATTATCAAAGAGATCTTTCCTCTTCTTCTATCCACTGCTATGGAAATGCTTCACATATAAAAAGCAGTATATCAGGTATGCATACATTCAAAGCAGTCATCAATTATCTCAGCCACTGAATTAGTGATATCAGTTCCATCTATACCCCTTTCAGATTGTGACCACCAAATTTGGAGTTGACCCCTTACAATTCCCTAGGAGTAGATGCACCCAGTAATTAGGTATTGTTCCCCCAATGATTATAGTACCAAGTACTTCTTGGCAAGCTCTAATATGACCCGATTTATAAGTAAGCATCCCTTGTAAAATATGAGCAAATCCCAAGCACTTCTAGAGCCCAAACCTCCATTTCATAAAAATATTGAAAGTAATCTTTGTTTTGATTGCTTCAGAAAACTGTCTTTTAGCTTCTTTTTGCTGTTGTTATATCAGGGAATGTCAACAATCTCGCGATATTTTCAAAGTCAACACTCTGGCTCTCTCTTAAAGGTAGAACATGCTAGTACTAGTACGCTAAGCGAATCCTCCTCATTGTCAGGTAAGTGAGGTAACAGATTCAACAGCCAGTGTGCTCCTTTTCCGTTAGCTTTCCATTTTTCCTTTCCCTTGTCGTTTTACATGATCATGTTCGACTGAACATGGTTTTAAGATGTCAATTTGACTTAGTGGTAGTTGAAGATTATATTAAAGTAATTGTTGAACAATTAGATCATAATGAGCATAGCACATCAAAATTTAAATTTAAATAGTTAAATGATTTTGAAGCTTTAAAAGTTGTTGACACTTCTCATTTTTGGAACAAAAACTCAGATTGTTCCATATTTGTACACCTATCACATTTTTTCAAGAATTCAAATATTTAAATTATTGGATTTTTGAATTTTGGTGTAATGTTTCTCTATCAAACTAACTTTTCAACCATTACATTAGTATTTTTCATTCACCATCATTAATATAATGGATAATTCAACCTAATGTATTAAAATTCTTGCGCAATCAAATACCATCATATCAGATGAAATGGAGCAAATATAAGATAAAAAATTATTTGTGTAATGTATTCAAACATTTAGGGATGTTCTAAAATGGAAAAGGATGTCATTTAAATTTAAAATAGGGAGTATTAGGTTTCTGATTTGTATTTATATTGAACAGGCCATCAAAGTGAACTACCTCAAGAAAATTCACCTGCAAGAGGTGAGTCTAGTGTCAATGCTCATCTTTGTAGCCAGATTAAACTGAAAAGGCCTGCCTGGAGTTACGACATTGATGAGATTGACGAGGATGTCTTGAACGAGTTACCAAAAGAAATTCAAGAAGAGGTACAGGCATGGGTCAGGCCTCAGAAGCGACCTAATACAGTGAAAAGGGGTTTGGGTATTACTCGTTATTTCTTACCTGCAAAGGATAAATAGATGCCTACAAACTTTTTATCCAAAGAGGTGGATGATGTCAGAGGCCATATTGAATCAGGAGGCCATATTAACAAGTTGATTAGTCATCATATTCAGTGTTGACATATAATATCATGTTGAATATATCCTGATAGTTCTTGGAATTGCCTACCACAGAAGACATTGCTTCTACTAGATCAGCATGAAGAAATAGACAGTCAATATCACTGTCTAAAGTTTTTCAGAGCATAATATTTTTGTATGTATTAGGTTAGCATTGGCTGTGCTATGTGCATGTATATTCTTGAAAATGAAGAATAAATGTAATTATTATTATTATGTCAATTACCTCGTATGGACAATCTTGTTGTCTAGTATTATCTTCTATTCTGGGAAATGCGGTATGCTCCTTAAATATCACATCTAAGAATTATTTGATACAAATCCCGTGGTACTCAAATTGTTTCATTGATCACTAGGTCACACCCTTAGGTATTCAATTACATTACATTTGTGATTTGTTAAATAATAATGAGCCTATGTACTAGATGCTTCTTATTACAGTTACTAGTTTCTAGACACATGCACGTTAAAAAGTAAAAATACACATTTATATTAATGATTAATGTGGATCATCGTATTAATTCATCATTTATTAATTCATGTAAATAGTTAAAGTTTAGTACTTGTATTTCCTGCCAAATAGCTCAGGAATAAATATGTACGATAGTAAAAAAAATTCAAAGAAACAATAATTGATGAGGATTACAAGGTTTGAACTCGTAAAATTTTGTTCCCAAAACAGACTGCGATGAGTCACTACAAATATTGTTCAACAATGTAATTGTATAAAGAATTCCTATCTTATTTTCCACATTATTTCCTCCATTTGATATATATAAATTCTCTGCTCATTAATTTCTTTCCTTTGATCTCATTTAACATAAAATAGTAAAGAAAAAAGACTTCTCTTATACATTATATAAAATATATAGAAAAATGAACCAGTCATAAAAATAAAGAACAAACTATTTTTAAAAAAATTATCGATAAGAAAAAAAGGGAAATTTTTTTGTTTTAAGAAAAGAAAATTCTTATTTTCGAAATCATTACAAATAGAGATTTGAAGTTGAAGGTTCATTATTTTAGATTTGAGTTAAGTGCCTTAGTTTTTTTTAAACCTCAGACTTTGCTATATTTTAGATGTTCTTCAAATTGAACTCAATGCCACTATTTGGGATAACTTGAAGCTGAGCTTTTTTATTTTTCTTTCCCTCATTATTACATATATAAAAGTAATGGTCAAAATTAAGTGAATTGCCAATTACCCATTTAGACTTAGAATTGGCTATTAATGTCGAAAGGACTTAAACACACATACTAGTCTATTATATTAAAAACGAAGAAGGGTCATGTCCCTCAACTATTGAAATTGATACAAAACTACCCTTCATTCACTTTTCAACCTGTAAATACCCTTGACATCTATCTTTTGGCTAAAAAATACCTTAATTCTAACAATCCACACTCATAAGGTGGATTGCGAACAATATTGTACCAAGAAAATAAAAAAGGAGTTAGTTCTCTACTTTGTACACTCATCCCCCCCAACCCCTCCACCCCACCCCATCCCATCCCACCTTCTCTTTCTTGCACTTTCTTTTTCTTTTTGGATCTTGTCCATCATCATGTCCGCTTTTGCTTCCTATGTAGCACTTTCAACCTGTTGATTCCTCCATAACACTTTGATGGATGTCATTTCCTTGTTTCTCAACCTTCTAACTTGCTAGTCTAGAATTTCCATCGGAACCTCCTCATAAGTCAAATTTTCACCAACATCCACACTCTCCAAAGGTACAATGGAACTAGAATCACCTATATATTTCCTCAACAATGACACATAGAATAACAGATGAACCGAGGCCAACTCCAATGGCAAATCTAACTCATTGGCCACCTTATCAATATACCTCAAAATTTGTTATGGACCCATATACCGGGGACTAAGTTTCTGTTTTTTGTCAAAATGCACCACACCCTTCATTGGAGAGACTTTCAAGTAGATCCAATCATCATTATCAAATTTAAGTTTCCTTCTTCTTATATCCTAATATGATTTTTGATGACTTTGGGTAGCCTTCAACCTTTTCCTAGTAAGCCTCATCTTTTTCATAGCCTCAAACGTCAATTTGGGTCCTATCAAGGATACTTCACCTACTTCAAACCATTTCATTGGAGATCTACATGTACTACCACACAAAGCTTCAAAAGGAGTCATTTTAGTGCTAACATGGTAACCATTGTTGTATGCAAATTCAATCAACGGTAGGTAATCATCCTATTTTCCTTGAAATCAAGTACACATGCCCTCAATATATTTTTTAATGTAATCATTTTCTCGGCTTGCCCATCGATTCGAGGGTGAAAAATAGTACTTAGCTTAACCTTGGTACCAAGAACTTTTGGAAATGACTTTAAAAAATGTGAAGTGAATTGAGTACCACAATCCAAAATAATAGACAAAGACAGACCATAAAGTTTCACCAGTTCTCAGATATACATCTTTGCATAATCTTCAGCACTATAAGAAGTCTTAACCGGTAGAAATTGAGATGATTTAGTGTAGTATCCCAGGCGTTTGAAGGTTGAAAATTAATTATATAATTTAAAACAATGTAAAAATGACCTTGATGTATTTTTAGGTCCAACGGATTGTAAAATAATTTTTTCAAAAAAATTTCTTATCCAGAAGGGCTCGTGACACTAGCGTCGCGGATATGGTTCAGTATAGGTCAAAGTAGGCTCTACCCCGTGCTATAACATGAGATTTTTATGTTTCTTCTATACCGAAGAAAGGAGAGATTACTTGTCAGAGATTACTTGTCAAAGTAGACTCTACCTCATGAAACGAATCATAACATGGACTATATGTGGATTCACTAGCAAGTCTATAAGACAAAATCCTACGGTGGCATTTAGTTATGGGACTAAAGATTGCTACAAGGGACCCTCACCTTAAAGTACACTCGATGCTAAGTCAAATCCTAATAGAATAATTATCATAATTCATAAAGGTCGACATGTGGGAAAGTGAATAATTAGTTATCAATCCATTTTATAAAGACTTCATCATAGAATAGCTCATTTCATAATGATTCATGTAATGTGAGTATTTTCTATTCGTCATTATGAATCCATGCTTAGGTGAAAAAACCCCCCACAATCAGTCATAAATCCTTGAAAAGTATCATAACAGCTTAATTCATTTTTTATGAAGCTTTCTTGAGAACCTTATCAATTCATGATCATAACTTGTAGTTAAAACTAGGGTAAAAGCATGGGTTCACAAGTAATAAACTTAAAATCATGTAAGTTGGATGAAATCGTGCATAATCAAGAAGAATAATATTAATTGAAATCATAATTAAAGGAACTCATATTGAATTTCATGAACTCTAGGCAAAAATTGAGAGGATTTACATGTAAAATCTTGAAATTATCAATTTAATATCAACTCATGCATAATAACTCAATTCAAAATCATGAAACAAATCATAATTTATATGACCCAATTCTCATTGATTAAAATTCCTAATTCATGCATCTAAATTTTATTGAAAAAGATAAAAATTTCTTGAATTCCATGGATGAAAGAAATCCATGAATAACTACCCACATACCTAGAGCGGAGTCCTTGAAGAAAATTTGAATTTGATGGTTGAAATTGAAGAACCCTAGCTTGATTTAGGAGGATCCTCGGAGAAAAGAAGACTTATGAAAATTTATGAATTTAGGAGAATGAATGGGGACCGGTTGAGTTTGAAGGGTAAAATCGATTACAAGGTAGTTTATAGGTCCAAATCAATGCAATTTAGGGATTAGAAGAGTAAATATCCAAAATAACCCTCATTTAAAAATTGTCTGAGGGGTCTATGACCAAGTTCTAAGAATCATAGTCCATTCTATAGTCCGTAGAACCCCTCTCGTGGTTCTTCTCTTCAAAATCTAGCATTCCTGAGATTTTGTATGAGTGAGCTTTCACAGGTCGTAAAACACTCTACGGATCATTTTGTTGATCCATAGAAATAGTATTGCAACTATATATGTTGGTCCATTTTTCATGAAATCAGTCCACGTCTCGTGGTTCCTTTTATAAACTGTAGAAAACCTCCTTGTAAATTCTTTTCTTTTTTAAAATATTTTTCTAAGTATTGAAGCATTTCACGAACCTTTGCTATGACTCGTACAATGATCCATATCCGATCCTGATAGTTCGTATAAAAAGTTCCTAAGTTTGTATTTTATTAAAAAAATTTAGGATCTCTTCTACGATCTCTTTTCATGAGTCATAGTTCCTTGTGTAGTCTGTAAATTTTGTACGTAAAATGCCCAAATATTCTCAAAAAATTTTAATGCACGGAGGCCCTTCCACCACTGGCTTCTATGGCCTATAGAACCATCTATAGTTTGTACATGGGCTCGTAGAACCATTAACTAGGAAATTATTTTCTGTAATTTTTCTTTGTTATCCCGACTTTTCAACTTTTAGAGTATTATATACATCTGGTGCGGAAATATACTTCAGTAGGCTCAAATACCATGTCTGGTATGAAATATTATTTGGTTGGCTCGGGTACCACGCCTGGTATAAGTTACTTATTAATTGGCTTTGGTACCATACCCAGTATAGGATACTCTTGGTTGGTCTGAGTACCATGCCTGGTATAGTATATCTCTTGGTTGGCTCGGATATCATGTTTGGTACATATTATTAGTTGAATCGAGTACCACGTCTAATATGAGATATAATTCGGTTGACTTGGGTACCACACCTGATTTGATTGGTTCGGATACTATGCCTGATATATATTGTTTATTAGTTAACTCGAGTACCATGTCTTGTACATGTTTGCTTGTGCGCATGTGTGATTGCTTACATGCTTGTTAATTCCTTTAGTGGACGGGGTATATGTTGATGTGATAATGCAGGATATTTTTCATGCAAAGATTAAGTCAAAATGGGTGACTAGGAGTTTTGTGTATGTTCTGACTATGGCTGCAATTTTCTATTGGCCTACGAGTGGCCAAATTGTTATGTTAAAAATATTGCGATGGTTTCTACGTAGATTGAGATTACTTGTTAAACATCCTAGGTTGTGTCTTAGAGGATTGTTGAATAGTCTGAATTACTTGAAAGGTGAGTTTAGATCTATCGATGATACCTATCAGTACATGTTATTTATATTGATACCATTCTTACTATACTATTTGGTGTAATTTGATTGCACGATCAGTAATGTTTCTCAGATGAATACGACGATGATCTCCAATAGCTTTTACTTCTCTTTACCTCTAATGAAAGTTATGTCTATTTTATTATGTGTATTATTTCATATTCTTAGAAGCTTTATACATGTTTAGATTACGGAGGGTTTTCAATTGTACTTCCAATGATTTTTCTATCAAAAATTAAGTTTGAGAAGTATGTAGTTTTATTTAAAGTGTTATAGTATGTTTTATTTTTCTTCTGCAGTACATATTTTAAAATCGGGTAGTAAGGAATTTTAGGTGTTGGAGTAGGTATGCGCATGACCTGGTGGGTTAGATCGTGACACTTATCAATTTGATTTATGGTGTAGTGATGGGATTGACTAACCCTTAAAGATTTTAGATTCGAACGTTGAGTATAGAGAGAATTTTGTTGGAAACACCACCCCGTAACGAACCCTATAGTGCGCATTTCAACTTTAAACATCGAATGAAAAATCCAAAAAAATAAGGTCCTCACTTTATCTTATTATTTTTCAAATCGTGCATGTATCAAAGAATTGGATAAAGATTTTGTTAGTTATGTATATCTTAAGTTGGGATATGCAATGTGAGATTTGCTCATCTTTTTCAAATTTAAATAAATTAATAAAAACTCCATTCATCTTAATTCATATGACAAAGCTGAAATTTTGAGATTCAAATTGTTAAATTTTAATTGTAAATTCAGACAAAGAATTTTTTTATGTTTTCTAAATAAAGTTTATATATTTGGAACCTATATAAGCACTATTATAAATCAGAATAATTAATAACTTAAAATATTTATAAGACATAAAAAATTTCAATCAAAAAAATATATTTTTGATTGACTATTGAATTTTTTAATTGTTCCACATAAATTGAAACGTAGGGAATATTACGTAGTTTTTGGTATCTTGAAATTAATTAGAATTTCAATAGTCAATCATTATTTCTTTTACTAGAATTTATTTATATGTCTTTTTAAATATTTTAAGTTGTTTATTTTATTATAATTTATAATATTTTTTACACAATTTTCAAATATATAAATTTATCTAAAAAATCGTAAAATAGCTATGTCTGAATATCAAAATCAAAATTTTGATTATTAGCCCGTTTGCTTAGCTGAAAAAATAGCTTTTAAAAAGTACTTTGGAAGCACTTTTTAAAATGCTGAAATTTATTTTAAAAATAAGTAATTATGTGTTTGGATAAAAGTGTTGTAGCTGAAAAAAAGTTGTTGATGTGTTTGACACATAAGTGCTGTTAAGAACTTTTTAAATTAAAAACGTCTAAAATACCCTTCAAGTTATTAACATTATAAAAACTGATTACTTCAAAAAAAAATTGTCTAAAAAATAAAATAAAGTAAAATAAATTTATATTTTAATTCAATATTAATATAAACTTATTATTTATATAAAT
>JBCEWC010009970.1:0-18150 GCA_038996855.1 Solanum aculeatissimum
ATTTTCATTAGTTTTTATGTTAGATGCTTCTTTTTACGCTCGTGACACCAGGTTTTGGGATATATATATTTTAAATGGATGATTAATTATTGTTGGGTTTGGAATTAAGTGGTCTTTTAGTCATGACCCTATTTTGAGTTGTGACAAGTTTAAAACGGCTCATTGTTTAGCTGCATGAAATAAATCTGGAAAGAAATGAAGTAATAATGATAACAATATTTGCTGGATCTTAAAATTATTGGACAGGTCCTGCAATATCTTTATCTCTCTATGGTAGTTACCAAATAGTTGGACAGAAATATTTATATAAATCAACATTTTAAAAAGTAAATGAATAAACCAATCAAAGACAAAATACCAACATTATTAATAAATTAAAACACAATACAAATATATTATTATAACCCAATCACTTTAGATTTTTGAATTTTCATTTCTAAAAATATATTCGAAGATAATATTATTCAAAATATAACTTCATAAAAAAATTTCTTCCTTGGATAAGACATGCAAAATATTAATTTCGACAAAATCAAGCAATATCTATGGTTTTTGATCACGATAAAGAGCATTGATTTTCCTCTTAACCGTCACGTACAAGACATAGCAACTTCTTCAAATTAATTGAGTCAATAAATTTCAAACGCAACATAGGTGTAATTAACTTCAATGAAATCCACAGTAGTGAAAAAAACACAAAAAAGGAATTAAGGAGTGGACACGCATGCTACAATTGCCCTTCATTCTGCCTCTCATTATTACCTTTTTTTTAGGTAAAGTCTCATTCATTATAAAGCTGTCATGCAGTGTTATTTTTTCATAAATAAGATAACAACATTTGTACAGATTTAAAGCCATAAAATAATAAAGGATGTCCCTATCCCATTTTATATTTGGGCAAATGTCTTTTTCTTTTTCTCCTCACTTTTGTTTCTTTGTCAAACATATATGACTTTCACCTGCAAAATTCTATCTAACATTCTCAGTGAATAAATATTTGGAATTTAGTTAAGAACCTTATCCATTGAACCCCATTAATGTTTCCTTGAATTTTATGTACCTTTTCTAAATTCAAATATATACTTGGCAATTTCATCTTTTACTACAACTAATTGGAGATAAATGAAACTTTATGTCCCTTTTCCTTTTTAGGTAGTTAAGTTGAAGAATTTTCTCTCTTTTTGGCTAGTTTTCAAGAAAATTAGTTACTAAATTCAATATACTTAGATAAATAATACTTATCTGCACCAAGTTTTTATAAATAATTTAATTCTAGGAGTTATATTACTAATTGAAACGAGAATACATATTACTTGACTAACTAATTACTTGATAAAAATCTGTACGTATATCTCAACCCTAATTTAATTATATATGTCATGTATTAATTGTCTGCGCTTTGTGGCCAACATGCATCACAAATTTTCTCTAGGGTAATTATAATGTCATAGCTTTAGCCCAAAAGAGTGTGCATTATATGAACTACTTTTATTTCGATGTATGATTCGCCTAATATATCATGTATATTTCTTTTTCTAAGAATATTTTAATCTAAAAATTTATCGGTCCTTCTCTTTGATCCACCCTCATTGTTCCATCGTCCTTCATGGACATCACAGTGGATATAAAGAGAGAATGAAACGGAGTGAAAACATTTCCAAAACTATAGGAGAAGTTCAAATATTCCACTGTGTCGTACGTCAACAATGACAATTTTTCAATATATATATAAAAAATAATATCGCCCTCCTTCTTAATATATATGATATCATTTGAATTTTAAGAATTAAATAATTTTCTTTATTGTATTTTTTATATGCCTTTTATATATTTTGACTGTCAATTATTATGACTTATAATATTTCCTCTGTCCATACCTCTCTTATCCAAAATAATTAATAAAAATATTTTATCATAATACTCATATTAATTTGAAGTTTTTAAAAATGATTTGGAGAGTTTGCATCTTACTTATACTATGATTATTATGGATCTTTTTTTTGTGAAAGTTGTCATTTGATTCCAAAAAACTAAACTTTTTAGGCGGCGGGTGTTGCAATAGTAGGCTAATTAATTTCACTTTTTAAAAAAGATCTCAGGTGGATTTCCAATGCCGACATCAACTTTTTTGCATCTAATACTTTCTATTAAGATTTAATTACGTAAAGATGAATCTTAGGGCTTCTTAATACTATAACACAACAAAATTACCTTTAATATTTTAATAAACGAATTCCTTTTCCTCATAACCCTATCAATGCCCACATTTTATTTTTTTTATTAATAATTAAAAATAATTCAAGAAATGGAGCATCTTTTCTTTTTTATGGACCATGTCAAGATGATACTTCTAGAACTAATAATTAATCAAGAAATTGATTTGTTATTTTTTCGGTAGGAGAAAAAATTCAATAAAAGATTCATATAATCAATTTTTATGATTTGAAATCGATGCATTAATACAAAATAATATATTTTTTCATAGATATGACTTGCAAATGTAATTATCTTTGACTATTGGATAAATTTCTAAGTTGTTTATTATTTAGATAAAATTAACCTGTCTTTCCTTGAGAGTTATAGCCTAACATGGAATCCATTTTCTCTCTCTATTTTTTCCAAGCTTCTATCTTAATGGATGACACGTGACATAAACTAGATTTAATTAACTAAATACATCTTTAACATAATTTGATTAAATACTAACTTATGTCATGTGTCACTCATCACGATAGAAACTTGAGGAAAATAAAACAGAGTCATCTTCATCTTATTCAACCTGTTTCAATGTCGTCTAAAGAAGAACGATAGAGTTTATAAAATATATACTCTTTTGACGTAAAGTAAAATTGTAGAATATCTAAAATAAAACTTTTTAACCGCAACAAGGGGGATATGGTGGGGAAAAAAATTAGGAGCAAATAAAAGCAAAGAGAAAGGAACACTTATTATTAGGTGCAACTTATTTACCCCACCAAAAGAGAGACAATAAGTAGGAATTGCCCGTGGCTATAGCTACAAGACATTTTTCCAAACTTGGTAGGGGTCCATCAGTATGTACACACATAAATCATCCACCACTCCTGTTCCCAATTTGCACGTATTTCAATTATTTCACTTTATTATAAATTTTTTATTTAACTTGAAGATGTATTTTAAATTCAAAAAAACAATTTATAACATGTTTATCAACTTGGTTGATCATGTTTGAAGTAATTGTATTTAATGCACATTATTTCAAATATTTATTTTATCTTCAACTCCAACTCTATAAATTTCCAAAAGAAAAAAAAGGGAGAAGAATTGGAATCTACGACCTAATATCTACTTGATTTATTGGTTCAAAATTAATTATTTGATGAATTTTTTACACATATATAAGATCTGAATTAAAACTACTATATCCGGACGAACCAGTAACTAACACCCTACATCTACCAATAATTAGACAAAATTAAAAAAGAATCATGAACATCTTTTTTATACTTTGTGCTAGGATTTGAAACTAATCTCCAGGCAACTTCTCATATTCCCTTTATTTGCTTTAGATTTTATTCTTTATTAATAAATGTCTCAATATTTTAATTAAATTCACCCAATCCTTTTATCAATTTCATATGTTTTTCCTAGCACCCTCTCAAAGGCCTATAAATACCCCTCTCTAGTACACTACTTAATCACTCACCACAGAAAATAGATACCAAAACACAAGCAAATTAACAGATAACTAGAGAGTTAGCCAAGTGAGAAAAGAAAAAACAGAAAGATGGAGAGTACTTTCCCAATTGTGGATATGGGGTTGCTTCAAACTGAGAAAAGGCCTGAAACAATGGACAAAATCAAAGATGCATGTGAAAACTGGGGTTTCTTTGAGGTAACATTATATTACACAACAAGATCTTGAAATAATTTTAAAAAAAAAAGTTAACTTTCTTGATTTTGACTTTGTTTTTGGTCTGTTTTGTGATATATCAAAGCTTGTGAATCATGGAATATCCCATGAATTGCTGGACACAGTAGAGGACTTTACTAAGGGTCATTACAAGAAGTGCATGGAGCAAAGGTTTAAAGAAATGGTGGCAAGTAAAGGACTTGAAGCTGTGCAAACTGAAATTGATGATCTTGATTGGGAGAGCACTTTCTTCTTGAAACATCTCCCTGCTTCCAATGTGTATGAAGTTCCAGACCTGGATGATGAATACAGGTTAAGAAAGAAAAAAAGATCCAATTTTTATCCTTATATATAACATCCCTTTTCACTATTTTTGTATTTTTGACATAAACATAACCTATACTAAACTAGCTGCAATTATCTGGGATTTGCACAGTTCAATCTGTCACTTCTAAAGTGACAAGCTTTACTGTTACTCAGAGAATTTAGCTTATCCTTAGTCTTGATTAATAGCTCTGTCTTTTTTCTTTTTTTTTTTACTAACTTTATATTTCCTCTAACCTCATGACAGGAAAATTATGAAAGATTTTGCACTTGAGCTAGAGAAACTAGCTGAAAATCTTTTGGACTTGCTGTGTGAGAATCTTGGCCTAGAGAAAGGTTATTTGAAAAAAGCATTTTATGGCTCAAAGGGTCCAACTTTTGGTACCAAAGTTAGCAACTACCCTCCTTGTCCTAAGCCAGAACTGATAAAAGGCCTACGCGCTCACACTGATGCTGGTGGCATCATCCTGCTTTTCCAAGATGACAAAGTCAGTGGTCTCCAATTGCTAAAAGATGGCAATTGGATTGATGTCCCTCCTATGAAACACTCAATTGTTATCAACCTCGGCGATCAGCTGGAGGTATGTATTCATTTTGACGTGTTGTAGCAAGTAATCTAAATTGTATTCTATGGATTCACTTGATTGATAAGTTGATTTTCTTTGAATGATTGAAGGTGATTACTAATGGAAGATACAAGAGTGTTGAGCACAGAGTGATTGCTCAACAAAATGGCACCAGGATGTCAATAGCTTCCTTTTATAATCCAGGAAGTGATGCTGTTATATTCCCAGCACCAGAGTTGATTGAGAAGGCAGAAGAAGAGAACAAATTGAAGTACCCAAAATTTGTGTTTGAAGATTATATGAAGTTGTATGCAGGTCTCAAATTCCAGGCTAAGGAGCCTAGGTTTGAAGCAATGAAGGCTATGGAGACTACTGTCACCTTAGGTCCAATAGAAACTGTTTGATAATGTTTAAGCTAAACTGAGGGGGGGATTTGTTTATGCATTAATAGGGCACTAATTAAGAGGATTAAAGAAGTTTTCTAATGGGATAATGGTGTTTATGTTGTCCTTTAAGTTAATAATTTACCAAGGTTTCTATGTGACTTATGTTACTTCTTGTCTGGTAGTGAGCTGTCTGAAGTTGTTCTCTATGGGGTATATTGTAAAGTTTCCTCTTTTACTTTAATGAAATCTGTGCTTGCAAGAAACTGTGTATTACTACAAGTTTGAGTTTAATTAACATTCACTGATACCATAAAGAATACACTAAGTAGTTACTAGACATGGATTTTTAACATATAAAATTGCATGCTAGAGTAGTTTTTATATATTTTGTCTTTTTAATACGCGTTTACCTGAAAGGGAATGTGTTACATCACCAACTAATATAAAATCAGAAAAGGACTCTAAAACTTTGTGGAAAAAGGAACTTGAATGGCATAGCAAACTTGACAACCTCTAATTGTTTATTTCTTTTTTCCTTTTTATCATGACTGTCATTTTCCAGGGATTCTCAATCGAATGGCAAAACTACTCTAATGTTAATAGGAAAAGACACAAGTGATTGTATGGATACTCAACTTCTCTGTTTCACCTTTTTTTCCCCTTCTTTATTCCTTCTGCATTATTTGTTGAGTCATTGACAATTATGTGTACAACACTTGCCACCTTAAATTCCCCCATGAAAAGGGATAGGGAAAACAAGATACTTGGACTTTGGAACAGAAGTAGAAGTGCTATTTAACCTGATTTATGTATGGATTGTACTACTTTTAGAGGATCTGACATGCACTTATAAACATTTTTAAAGAGTCCAAACAACATAGCACTAAACAGTTTAATCAGATTATCATGCTAAGACAACCTCCAATAACTGGCAAGTATTATCCATAGTTATTCTAATATAGTACTTCTTTGTAAATAATCTTTTGTAACTGGTAAAAATATATAGATAGTGTAAAACATTCAATATTATCAAGGTATAATAAGTCAAGACAACTTTGGACGCTGATTCATCTGAATCCATTACTTTTGACACGTAGCATAAATTGGAGAGGTCCACTTGAAGCCACGTATAAATGTGGGGTTCTTTTCAGCCACTTGGTCAACTACTTGAGATTTATCTACAGTATCATAGATTTGGTTAAATGCATATTTCATGACATCTAAATTTTCTAAAAGAACTGGAGAGACACTGCAGCACCTCCATTTCATTCCTTTTCTGAAAAGCCCTGCTTTGATAAAGGAAAAGTTATAAAAAAAAAGCGCTTTGCCCTCTGCCCTCTGCCCAGTGCTAATTAGAATTAGTCCATTCTAATCGGATCAGTAAACTTCAGATGCTAGATGATTAAACCGAAGACCAGGAAAAAGAAAAAGAAAAAAACTTCCCTTTCCTTTCACATTTTCTGGTTGTAGCTGCAGTGACATACATGCGATACAATAAGGTTCAAGGCTAATGGTTTCATAGGTGAAGACACATAATTGGATCAGCAATAAGAGACCTTTACAACCTTAGAAAAGATTAAAGGTTCAAACATAAGAAGTGATGGTGGCAAAGTGAATCCTTTAAATTTTGATTCTCTCTGCTGATATTCAAAATAATGGTATGAGAGTGGCTGGAAACTCTGGTGATATGGAATTCTCAGACTTAAACTTGCTATGGAGTGTGGGAGCATGCTGCTGCTACAATTCAAGCATGTAATGAAAATATTGAAGAGCTAAAATTTCAAACAGTGTGAAACATCAGTCGCTGTCACGTGGAAAGCTTAATCTTCAATGTAATAGTATCCAATATGAACACCACACTTGATAAAGAGTTCAGGCATCAACTTCTGAACAACTAAGCAATAACAGCAAATAAAACTGCCATCTAGCAGAAATTCAACCATTAGAATCTACATTTCAACAGCCTGAAATACTAGCAACAATGACATTTCTCTTCTGCCATGATACTGACATGGAAATCTAAAATTACAACTTCGGAACTTCCAAACAAGAGTAAAAAGGCGAGAAAGTAGCATGAAATTACATTCTGCGGTTCTCTTCTCACAAATAAATGTCGGGAAAGCTACAGCTTAAGAGCAAACGCCTGCTGGAAACACAGATCGTTAACGGTGTCAAACAATGAACTGTTTCTATCACAATACAACTGCAGGAGGCAAAAAATCCTAATCGCATCAATAATTTTTTTTCCAAAAAGCAAACTCAATATAGAAAAATTAGTGTCAGGCTGATGGTCAGAACTACTTGGCACACATACATAAGCCAGAACCTTCAGAGAACGCACATTGTGATGCCAGTTCTCCACCAGAGTTGAGACCTACTCTTCTAAAAGTGAAAACTGTCGCTCCACTTCAGACACATGCATGAAAAAAAGGCTAATGCAGGTGATGGCAGCGCAATCCAATAAACTGAAAGCAGGTCACTGCCCTAAGATTGACTAGCATCATTCTTGTGATTTGCACTTTCATCAGCGTTTAAGCTCTCAACCATTTGCTTAGATCCCTCTGCAGCTTCCTCATTGGAGCAATGGTTCTTCAAAACTGTTGAGATGTCACTCTCAGAAGCTCCAGCAAGCTTGAATCGCTCAACTGCTGTATCAAGGTTTTTCTTCCAACCCGCCAAAGCCAACTTACATTCAACTTGAGAGCGCTCAAAGAGCATATTGCCCCAAAATAAATGGATCTGTGATCTCATGACAGCAGCTTGCTCTGCAGCCTCCTCAGCTGAAATTTCAGCTGGACCACTAGCAGCTGACGCCTCACCTTCAAGACCACTTGCTTGCTTCTTCCTTCTCCTTAACAGTTCATCCTTCTTGCTGGCACTAGGATCCTTTAGCTCATTAGCTCTTTGCTCTTCAATCTTCTCCCACATTTCTGTTGCAGCTTTCATTTTTAATTCTGCACTGTCAAAGAGTGCAAGAGTCTCAGATGGATCCCAATTTGATAGGTCCTCTTTCTTAGCCAATATAAAGGACCAGTAAAGTTTGGCCATTTCAAATTGCTGCTGCCCCAATGCCAGCAATCCTTCGTAAAAGTCTGGTTTGATTAAGAGTGCCTCCTCATACTTTTCTTTGGCCAGAAAATATTTTTCTTTCACCCAGTCATATGCTGCTTGGAGTTGTGTAGCCATCATCTCCTTCGAAGCAGAATCATCAATTGGAATTCGTTTCCTAGCTGAGCACATGTGCACATTTCCCCAGTTGAAGAAAGCAAGAGCTGCAACCTCCTGAAATTTTAAAGCAGCCTTGTCAAAAAGAGCTTGAGCCTCGTCACTTGTCACAGTTTCCTCAAGGGCTTCGGAGCAAAGCTCCATCCCAAGCTCATGCAGATCAATGTGAGCATCTGGATCTATACCTACATGGGTTCTGAATAACTGTGCAAACTCAAAAAGCCAATCATCCATTTCAACCTCTTTGCAGTCAGGATTTTCGGTTGTAGCCACGTTCTCTTTGGTAGTTCCCTTCTCTGCCCTATTACTTTTGTTATCCACAGTTTCAACCACCGAATCACTTATTTCAGAATGGGATCCACTATCATCCCCTTTACTCCCTTCGTTCTCGACAGGCTTCTCCTCTTCCTCTTCCAACAAGGCTGGCTCTTGTTCAGAACTCACCTCAACAACATGCAATCTTAACATCCCAATGGCATCAGTTTTATCTGCATCAAGGTCTTTTGGTAGTAAACCATCAACCCAAGACTCTGCTGATCTAAGTTCAGCCGTACAGGTAATAGTTATTAAATCACCATCACTGTCCTTACATTTAACAAGAACAGATTTTGACATAGGGAACCGTTTACTAACAATATCCCTCAACACTCTAAAACTGCAAGCCACGGGCATCTGGGCAAGTCTTATATCATGATCATAAACAAGCTTCAACGGCCTCCAACGAATCGCAACATCTTTAGAATGTCCATGAACAACACTTGATACTGATAAAGATTCCTTCTCTCTTTGGCCATCCTTATTGCGATCAGCATGCAGTCTGGAAGGACCATTTGAAGGCTTCAAAACAACCTTAGGTAACTGAACTTTGGCTTGAGAACCATTTTCAGCTGGCATAACTTGATATGGCTTCTCAGGCTTGTTATTAACTGATATAGCTGAAGCCCCACCTAAAGATGCTTGCTTCTTAGATGTTGGCCGAGCAGGTAAGCATGGTCCTAAGCCAGCAATAGGAGCTGCACCCACTGCAGAAGCACCAAGTGCAGCAGGAGATGGGCGACTTTGGAGGTCCACCTGAGCCTCTTGACGAGGACCAAGTGCCATCCTCAATCGTCCGGCAATCTCCAAAGCATCTTGGTGATTTGGATCAGCACCCAATAGTATCTGGACGTCTTGCATCGCCATTTCATACTTCCCCACAGCCTCAAATGCACGAGCCCTTCGTAGAAGGGCCCGAACATAACAGGGCTGAACCTGAAGTGCCATAGTACATTCAGAAATAACAGAATCATAGTCTATGGGTTTCATTTGCATCAAACAGGCTGCCCTATTGCTATGAAAAACAGCTCTATCAGGGTGTGTCTTTGGTGTAAGTTTGAGAGCATTCTCATATTGTTGAAGCGCACCCACATAATCCTTAGCCTGAAACCTTTTGTTTCCCTCTTCTTTCAGCTCATGGGCTCTTGACGAGTCCAAATCAACACTACCATTCACAACAGGTGTATGGCTATTCCCAGCAACCCCTTGGTTCTGGTTTTGATTTTGACTATTACCCGCCTTCTTTTTCCTACTACCTGACTTCCCCATGTAATAACCCCTACAGGAACTTGTAAAAAGATTCAATCTTTATTCCCAATGATCCAGAATAAACTAATATATCACTATATTTCACCTTCTTTTTAAGACTGCATAAATCAAAAATCAGAAATGAGAACAGGAAGAGCTACTTACAGGTGTAAAAGTTCACACCTTTGGTGCAGAATTTAGTGTTTTCTGATCAAATCTTGAAGACCTAGAAGATGGAATAGGTTGGATAAAATGGGTGTTTTGAAGAGAAACACTGAAGGGGGTAATAACCCTAGATAGCTGACTTCACTTTGGTGATGTTTAGATTGAGAATCCAATGGTAGGACCCACTATTGAGGTCTACATTATGAACCGTGTGATGCTTGATCAAATTCTAGAATCACCGTTCATCTTATTCATTTTATGTAACACTAGAACTCTTTTTTCTTATGCAGATGTTTTAAATTTTACTGATTTATTCATCTATTTATTTCTTCATATTTTAAATTCTTTTAACAAAAAATTCTAGCCTTATCATTGTTTTCAGTTGAATTTATGTATTGACAAAAAAAAAACTATGACCTCCATCCCAAGCTTGTACATGAAATAAATACAATTTGAATCTGAGATTTTTTTTAAGTCCATCTTTAAAAAAAAATATTTTATTTTAATTAGAAATAATTTAATGATTCTCAATCACACAAATATCTAAGAATTATTTTAGATCACAAATTTTTTAAAAAAAATCCTTAAATATTATATTAGATCAAAAGGTGCCACGTGAAATGGGATGGAAGAAGTATTTACATGTTTAGCCTGTTTATCAGAATAAATAATCCAGCATTATATGTTTATTCTGCCTATTGATGTCCCTGAAGCGCCATTATATTTTAGAAGGTCCTTTCCGGGTCAGGAATGTCCATAATGCTTTCTTGCAATATGATGTCTTCCCAATACATTGTCACCGACTCACTAATTGACTTGTACGTACCTAATTGAATTTGAGTTTACCACTAGATTTGCATTACTAGTTTTAACAATTTACAGTTATCTCAAAAATAAGTCTCCTAGTGTACAAAGAAAGACGTTTTAGGCACAACTTTTTTTCTGGGGTGATGTTTTGGCCACGACAATTTCCACCTAGAAGTTCAAGCACCAAATGGGATCCTTTTTTTTTTGTAATTTGGTATCCACATTGAAGTTGACTATTTCAGGTTGAGGATGTGATGTTATAGTCCGCAAAAACTACTTTAAAAAATTCAAGATCCATCTCCAGTGGCTTGTGCAATAATTTGTGTCAAAGCAACTATCAATCTCAAACTCAATTTTTGAACAAGGACAACAACAACATACCAATGTAATTCTACAAGTGCTAAAACTAGGCCTAGGTTAAATTCTTCGTAAAACAGAAGAGTACAAAAATTCGAATCAGATTGGTAATCGCAGACAATCTGGACAAGAATCAGATTTACTGATATCTACAGATATTGTGAAGCTCAATTGCAGCTTCTTCTTTAGGAAGTATCTGATTAATTTCTGCTTTACACTTGATTGACCAGGTTAGGACGTTTCTCACTTGACCACCTAGACATTCAAGTACAAAGGGTGAGCAGAAATCTTATATGTAAGCTGAACATTTTGACTTCATAGTTTCAAATGAGACTTGTAACAGAATGAATAAACATAAATCATATGCATGGAAGCATCCACAAAATGGAGATAGCAGTATTACAAGAATAAAACTTCATCAAGACTAAGTTCATGAAAACAGATTGAAAAGTTAGAGGCAAAATTTGGATGCCTGAGATTCATGGATTTAGACAGAACCTGTTATTTGAAAAATCTACACTAATGAAGGCTGAACAAACTGGAGAAAATAACCGGCTTGTACTAATAATTGCCCAAGTATTCAAGTTCACAAGTGAGTGTAGAACTTTAGTCATCTCTTGCATAACTGAGACAGTAACTCTTTATGATGAAGGTTTTAATAACTGTAGTTCCACTGAAGCAGAAGCTCACGATCATTTAGTTACAATATTTAACATTTCAATAAAATTGAGGGGGAGAATTAGGAAAGGGGAGATACGTTTCTCAGCTTCTGCAAAAGCTACAAGGAAGAGCTAACATTTGAGGTCTCACCTGTTGCTTCACTTTGTATTTTAGGATTATACAGAACCTAAATCAGATGCTCCCCTGTTACTGGAAAATCTACGCTGTTAAATGTAACCAGAGCAAAAAGCAAACAACAGGAGGAAACCAGCTATAAGCAAAGGCGGGTTCGCTGTTCTTCTCTTTCCTCACCACTTAGCATTGAGGAGTTGATGCCGCTTTCTGCTAAGCATCTCTTGTAAGGAACGAAACCCTTAATGCGCTTGGTGGAACTTGCTCTTTGCACCAAGCTAGGGGTTTCTCTAGGTCTAATGGAGGATAGTTCTTTCCCCGCCTTCTCTAATGGATGCCGGCTACTCTGACCTTTGATATCCATGTTCTTATCTCCACCCATTTCTGCACTTACTGGTTCAACGTTAGAGCCAGTAGAAGATCCTTCTTTCTGATTTTGTTTATCTTCCAGATCTCCGTCTTTGAAGATTGGACGCCCCTTTACTGGAATTGGGTTAAGCACTTGAATGCAAGAAAATGAAGCAGATGCACATGATGATCCGCATGGCAAAAGAGTGGAAGAGGCACATCCGTTAGGCCATTGGTTTTCATTTTGTGATGGTAAGATATAAAATGGCGAGGGTGTTCCAAGAGCTAAGGTACTTGACGAACATTCTGAATCAGAAGCGGTATATTTCATTGAAATTATGTTCCAAGAAACTGCTGGCAATGATGCTTCATCATTCACGTCTCCCTCTATTTTGCACGTGCCAGGAGTTGGACAGGAAGGTTTCTGAGATTCAGTGAATAGCACAGTTTTACCAAATAGCTTCAGACATGGAGTAGATGACGTCTCAACTGAGCCTTCTTGAACAAAATCATCATCTTGGGGAAACAGCTCCAGTTTCTGAAGATATGAATCAAATAGAGGAATTGTAAGCAGTGATGTCAAATCAGAAATTTCTAGCACCAGCATGGAAACAAAAAAAATTGCAGTATCAAAGGTAGTTGTACCACGCAAGCCTGGTTTTCTGGATTTGTACTAGCATTTGCTTGGGCAGGCGAAGATCTATCTTCTAGGATGGAATTGGGTGGTTCTGAAAGTACAAAACCACCAGAATTTTCACCGCCAGCTGATGAAACAGGTGATGCACTACCAAGGTGCTTACTTGAATCCACCATGCCAAGTGCATCAGAACCATGTACAGACAACACAGAAGTAGGAGACTGGTTCTCTAGTTCAGACATAGACATATTAGGTGAGAGAGACCTGGTTAATTTCTCAGGGACTGGGGTTCCACTTTTAACTGGAGTAGCCAATTTACGTGGATAAGGGTGCAGTGGTTTTCTTTTAGGCCTAGGAGGAGGAATCTCAACTGGTTTCACAGAGCTTGCATCACCAGTATTCGATTCACGAACAACCTGAACACCATAAAAACTTGGAATCAACAGATGCCTTAGTAAAACAAACTGGCACTTAACATTGACTACACGCCTCAAGAGCCATAAAAGAATTATGACTTACTTCAAAAGGCGGCATATAGATATAGTGGGGGTATATAAGAGCAATAAACCTTGGAGAAAAACTTCTGAGCATGACTCCTTATTTGTACTGCAGTCTTTGTACTCACATGCTCTGAAAATTAATAAGATCTCTTTTAAATATGCAATGATGACCAAGAGATGTCTCTAACAAGAACTAGTGATTTTTCATTTCTACCTTCTATACGCTTCCATGCCCTACCATACAGTTTTAAAGCCTCAAGGAACTTTTTATGCTCATCTTCTGTCCACCGTTCCCTTTGCTTTGTAATGATATATGGCTTCCTGACCTATTTTAAGCCAAAAAGAACGATGGACAAGATGCAGTTATGAGCTTTGAGCTGAAAACATACTTAACACAGAATGTGGAAAACAATAAACCTTGGGAGCATAAACATCTGCAGAAGCAACTTGCTCTTTCAGCTTGATGCTCCTTCTTGATGATGCTCCCACATCTGATGAAATTTGATTCGTGCTGGAAGGGATTGAGCCCTCCCCACTTTCTCCACTTTGATCCTAAAATGACCAAAGATAGAAAGATGAAGTTTCTTCAGAAAGAACTTCAATACTTCAATCCATTGTAATTTTTAAGCAAACAATGGCTATGCTATATTGTGGTATTCTAAAGCTTGCCAAATTTTGAAAGCCAAATTACATCACACACATCAGTGCATTCTTCTACATTCAAGGTATATTATAGTTGAATGCAGAAGAACAGGACCAAAAAAAAACTAAGCTATTGTCTAGCAAATGACCAACCATTCATCAGCAGCATAAAAAGAAATACTCACTGGTATTTGTATAAGGCTAAATATTGAAACTTAACAAACGGAAATGACAATCTTCCCTCCCATCTTGATGTATAACTGTCTGTATACATTACTCCTAGAGAAATTGTGAATAAAGCCTTTGTAAGCACATAGCCACTAGCCATATTCTTTCAATGACCTGAAATTTTCTTCTCTTATTTTGTCTACTTCAACATTAATCTCAAGCTTGCAGCTGATCAGTCTGAATTACTGAACCACAAGGCATATTGTTATACTACAGGACAAGCACTAAGCCTGTAAACACAACTTTGGTTCATCTGAATTAATTAAGATAAATTGATTATTTAAACTAACTATTCTGATTCGTCACGCTAACATTCACCCTCTTAACTTTCACCAATTCTTTATCTAGTACTCGTAGAACTAGAAAAGTCCAAATCCTTCGACCCATTTAAAAAAATGAGACCCAACTCTAAAATTAGTGCTAAAAAGCAACGCATATATCTAATTAACAAGAACAAAAATAAAGAATCACACAACACATCATCTGAAAATTAATATCATAAAAAGTAAAAAAAAGACTGACCTGATCAGTCATTCCTGCAGATGCCACCAATGTTTTTTAAATTTTTCTAGAGCCAAGATCACCAGCTCACAGCAACTGCTAAGCACAGAAAATCCTGGAAAAATGTTTCCTCACCCTTTTCCCCAAAATAGAAATAAACAGATTAAAAATCCATTGAAGATCCCCAAAATATCTACAGTAACTCTCTGATTCACATTCAATCAATCAATTTATACTCCAACATCCAAGGAATCCCAACTCCCAAGAAACTGCAGGATACAAGTTCCAACTACACCAGATAAAACTCCTCTAACTCAGTGCACACACATCAGAGTCACCAATACCAGACAACAATTTTTCTTTTTCACATAACAAAGCATCACACTTGTTGATTCAAAACAGAAACTCAACGAAAACCCAAGATTCATAAAACTCTGATAAATATTGCAACAAATTCAAAGAAAAACTTGGTCTCATCAACCCAAGAAAAAAGAAAGAAACTTTAACAGAGGGATCTTCTTATAAACGACACAGGGCGTGAAAAATGTTTCTTTTTCTTTAATATTCCACAAAGACTCAATCTTACAAACAGGACAACCCAAAACAGAGTGAGCTAACACACACACACAAAAAAGTAACTTTCCCAGAAGAAAACACAATACTGTTGGGAATTCAAGAACAGAAGTATAACGAAAGTGCAGGAAGAAGATAAATATGAAGAAGAAGCGACAAGGCAAAGATTGAAAGAAATTATTGGTGGGTTAAAGAGAGAAGGAAGGAGAAGAAAATGAAAGAGGAAGAGGGTGCCACGTAAGAGGGTAAAATTGGAATTCAAATTTATGTTTTAGAAAATTCGAGAGAACAATGGCATCTTGTGGCTCACATTCAAAGACACCCCCGACACGTGGCTTTAATTTTTCTTTTTTTGAATTTTCCGACGTTATCAAAATTGACAGAAGTTTAATGTTTCTCCACGTGTCAGTTTATTTGTGGATGAATATGTGGGCCCCATTTTTGACAGCTTCCTCACTTGTCTACTTTTTCCCCCACTTTATTTTATTGAGATAATGTTGAATTTATTTTAATTGGAAGCATTTATTGGGCCATAATAATAAGTTGTATGTATTCTTTTGCAATGTAAATATATTTTAGTTTAAGTGGTACAAAAGTGAGGGTATCTATCATCCTTATTTATCTATGTTATCCAAATTGCTTGACAAGTAGCTACCAATAAAATCATGAAAGAATAATTGTTCATATCTTCTTTTTTTTTTTAAATCCTTAACTAGATTGAGGAGGAACAAAAATATATACGAAGGAAAATTATTTTATAGAGTGTTTTGAGATAACTTGTTCATATAATGGATAATTAATGATTAAAAATAATTCTAACTATCTCAGTTTTAATTTTAAAAAATAACATTATAAAAAGTAATGTTTGTTTTCCTCTTTATTTATAAGAACGAGTAAAGAATAAAATTCATTAATATCATAGAACTACTTATTATGGAGTAGATTAATTTCTATTTTAGAAAAACGTACATATTTATTACTATTCATTTATAATATTACAAGTTGTTATAGTTTAAGTGATAAGGGGAAAAAGAAGAAGAAAAATCAAGAACCAAAGCCCTCCAACCCCAAAACCCAAATATCCATTTAAATAACAAATCACATCCTATTTTATGCGGCATAATTAAAGAAAATAATTTCTAGATATTTTGTGTGATATTTAAGGATGAAAGAATAATTTTAAAATTTAAATATTTTTAATTGCATTAAGGTAACGTTATCTCTTCCCTTTGGGAAAAGCTAGAAATATATATATATTAAAAATATTTAAATTTTTACGTAATTCTTAAATATTTAAATATGTATATTCATAATACATTTTACGTGATTCTTAAATAATATATATTCCCTTACTTGTTGCATTTATAAGACATAGATAGAATTTCAAGAATCAATTAAATTTTTATATATATTTAAATATTTTAAATTAATAATTATTGAAATTTATAATATTTTTAGCTTGTTTTCAGATAATACATGTTACACCCTATACCCCATTTATGTAGAATCGATAAAGTTTTACGAGTTAATCAAATTTTTTATACACCTTTTAAAATATTTTAAAATATTAATTATTTTGATTTAAATTAATTCTTTTACGTGTATACATATATAAAGACTATCAAACTACTCTTAAAATGTCAAAGTAGACATATTGACCTGTTAATTATTTGGTACATGAAACTACCTCTTATCATATAAGAAAATATAACAAATTAAAAAAAATTCTAATATCAAAATTTATATAATAAATTTAAGATTACAATTTCTAAAAAAAAACTATAATAATAATACTAACATATTCATTGAAATTTCACTCAATTAAATTTGAGAAGTTTTATCATATTTTAATTAAATTATAAAGTTGATAGTTCTTTTTTTAAAAAAAATTGTGCCTAATAAAATTAAAACATCTCAATTGAGATGAAGGAAGTAGTGGTTTGCTATCCTATAATTTATTTATTTTTTCCTTAAAAAATAGTGATATTTATAATGAAAAAACTAAAATATCTATTGAGCCTAAAAATAAGAGGCCAAGACTTAAAAAAAGAGAGAAAAATAAGGAAAGCCAGGAGTTGTGGATCACGCACAGGAAAAAAAAATAAAAAATTTTAAAAATGTTGTGGTGTATTTTTTTTTTTGATTTTTTTTTCTGTTGTTGATGAGTTGTACAATAAATTTTTTTTTTATTAGGTGATGGACTTTGTCTTTATACTTTTTCTCCACGTCACAGTCACTCACCACCCATAATTTATCCACCTCACTTTTATTTATTTTGATTAAAGTTTTTATTGCAAGAAAGTGCAAGTCACATAGAGGGATAAAAAATAAAGATAAGGTGATCTATGCTTTTAATTAAATTAGCAAGTTCAACATGACACTATGTCATACTATAAGATTTGAACTTTAAATTAAGCAGATTTACTTCTACTAAAGTTTCATCAAAGTGTAATTCCATCTTTCCATTTCCTATTTGTAGTTCAATATATTAAAATACTTTTTTAATTCTTAATTTTTATATATATATATATATATATATATATATATAATTCTCCTTATTTTTTCAATTTTTCTTTTACCCCTCTTGATCAAAAGCTCCTTCTTTTCTCCTCCGAATGACTTTTTCTTTACACACATAATTCTA
>JBCEWC010009971.1:7563-18150 GCA_038996855.1 Solanum aculeatissimum
ACTAGGGTTAATTGTACCCCATGAATCCCTAACGTAGTAATATCTGTCACATACAATTCTCTTTCGGTATGTAGGTGTAGGACAGTAAGCTAGGTTTACCTAAGTCTTTTATCCAGCAAATAGGTAAACTTCACCATGGAACTTGATCTGTCTCCGTGGTGTGGCACTACTAACCCTTACAATTATCCCAGTACAACTTCCCCTTAATTTAGTTAAGTTGATTATATGAGAAAAACTCGATCGTCTCGTGTTAATTACTTCTTTTCCTATTGATCACTTCCTTGATCTGGCAAGTGATACTAGGCGAGTTCTAGCGTTGGCCACCGTTAAAAATTAATTAAAGTGAAGAGAATAATTAATACGCTTTAATATACCTTTCAAAAATTATACGTTAATCGATTTTACCTTCTTAGTTCATCATGCTTCCCACAACCCTAGTTTAGGATTTAGCTATGCATTATTAGTGTAAATGCAAAAATTATGATGTAGAAGAACATAATTAAACACTTACAAGATGAAATTGAAATCAGAAAATCCAACTCTTCAATTAAGATCATGAGTTTGAATCAAGAGCACATGATGTATGATAAATCCTAAGTGTATTCATTAAAACAAGGTTCAAACTTTGTTCTCCCTGAAAACTTAATTAAAAATAACCTAAAAACCTATTTATAATAAGTAAAATACAAATTCAAAATGAACTAGGAAAATTATGTCGGCAAGCTTCATGGGACCTCTTTACGGCTCGTAGACCATTTCACGGCCCATAGATCAGGGTTTCGTGGACTCTGACAGTGTTCAAAAGTTGACTTATACAAAACCATTCCATGACTCGTTTAAGATTCTACGGCCTGTGGAAGGCCTCGTCTCACGACTTTTCAGCATATCTCCAATTTTTGATCCTCACGGCACGACCATCACTCTACGACTCGTGTAACATTGTATGACTCATGGGTCCTCCTCATAGAATTGACTTTAACTTTGCACCTCTCATTGGAACTATAGACGAAAACCACTCCACGACTCGTGGACTACTCTACAACTCGTAGAGGGTCTCGTGAAACACCAAAACCCAGGAACTTTAGCATATTTCTTCCAAAACCTTGCAACCATTGTAATCTTGCAAAACAAACACACTAACACAATCAAACCTACTAACATCGCATTGATAATACATAAAGTTTTATGTTTTAAGTATCAAAAGTGCTGCATTTCGGCAGCACATCACTAAGCCTAGAACCATACGAATAAAATATACTTTCACAATAGGGGAGAAAATTGTCTTTTGTAAAAACTTTTGACAACTAACCTCACCTTATACCTAAGAGCTAGAGGTGTTCATGGTTATGGTTTAAAAATTAATCAGAATAGCAATTTGAACTAAACTAATTAAAAAATTGATACTTGATTTTCAAATTTTGAAAATCGATAACATTTTGTTTGATTTTGATTTTACTACAAAAAGGGGCAAAAATAACCAAACTGAATTGCGAAATTATATGTATAAATTTTATAATTATTTATATATTATTCATGAATGAAATATGAATAATTTGTTAAATTTTAATTCACTTTAATTTTTTCATTTAGATTTGGAAGTTCTCTTATTAGTGTTTGGTATATAATTTTCTTGTACCCCTTCCCATAGGCAGTTTTTCAATTGTTGACCTTGTGATTTCTTTTGTTATAAAGATATGATGTTTTGATCTTTGTTGTATAATAACTTTAGTATTGCTTAACCAAATTTCTTTATTCGTATAGTAATAACTATAGAATTGCTTAATTGAATCCACAATAACTTTTCTATAGATTGTCCATGTACTAGGTGTCTGTATCTATCAAGATGTATATGCCCTTAATAAACTTATTACTTTCAAATAATTTTTTTTTAATCAAATCAATAATAAACTGATCCAAAATGAACCATAAACAACCTATTAGGGACAAATATATGTTGTTTTTGTTTTATTTTAAATATCCATATTTATTAGAGCTTTCTTACCTTTTAATAACACCCTAACACATATGTGTCATTCTCGTGAAGTGACTTCTTCTCATCATTCATTACTTCTATTTATTGATCTCTATGATTATCTTGCAGGACTTTATCATTATCTCCAAGTTTTCCCATATTAGTCAAAAGTATATAATCATTTGAAGAATAATATGTTAATTTATTTCTTCCCAACAAATTTTCAGTAAGAGATTTTTGGAGTATCCAAAGTAGTCATCTAAACAGGAGTTGGTTGATGGTAAATCACAACTCATTAATAAGAAAATCTACTTATTCTATCTTCTGATGTTCATTTTGATCTCAATTCCCATCTACATTATTATCTTGGGTCCTTTCATGTACAAAAAATGTATCGATAATTGAAACTGAATCAATATTTTAAGCTTTCATCAATTTGAGAATTTTTCTTTTCTCAGTCTTGTTAATATATTCAATAGCTTGGCCTTCAAAGAACACACATCACGACTTCTAATAAGTTTTTTATTTACAAGATCATAATAGTGATATCCAAACTCTTTTAACCATAACCAATGAAAATACACTACTTAATTTTCACATCCAGTTTGATTTTTTTCATATTTTGAAACATGCACACAAGCTTTACACCCAATGACTTTCAAGTGATCATAGCAAATATCTTAGCAATTCAAACTCTGTTTAAACATCACCATCAAAAGCAATAGTGGTACAAATTGATAACATAGGCAATTGTGGCAAGTGCTTCTAGTCAAAAGAAACTTGGTAGTTTAGCTATATAAGCACACACCTAACTCTCTCAACTAGAATTTTATTCATTCTTGTTGCCAAGCCATTCAGTTGAGGCATCTTGGGAGGAGTCTTCTAATGAAGAATTTTTTATGATTTGTAGTAGTTATCAAAAGAATCAATTTATTTATCATCATTATCAGTGTGAATATATTTTATTTATTTTCGGTTTGTCTCTAAGATAACACTTGAAACTCCTTAAACCTTTCAAGTATTTGATCTTTGAATTTTAAAGAATACACCTAGAGTTTGCTTGAATGATCATCAATGAAAGTTTCAAAGTAAAGTGCACCATCTTTTGACTTCATTTTAAAAGGACCACAGAAGTCAAGGTGTACTTGTAATGACCCTTCAGGTCATTTTTGTGGCTCTACATCTTTTTCATCGATTAGAGCATTCCTGTAGTGTTCCCAGGTCATTTATGACTTGTTGGCAAGGGTAGCTTGATCGTTTAGTCATTAGTTTGGAAGTTGTGCAATTTTCCATGGTTTGGAGGCCTTATAGTTTGAAAAAAATAGTTTTTGAAGTAAAATGCAGATCAACAACCTCAAATAGAATTTTTACAGTTTTATTAGCTCTAAAATGGACAAATTTGACTAAAAGCATGATTGGTTTGAGTATCGAGCCTTTCAGTGTTGTTTGTATTGAGTTTTGCATTTCAATATTTAGAACTGGCTAATAGTTGACTTTAGTTAACATTCTTGGGAAGGTGAAAGGATGAGAATTCTGACAGTGCGATTAGCTCCAAAACTTTTAGTTGGGTCTAGAACGATCTTTTGTTCAGTTCTTGATGCTTCAGGGTTCATTTTGAGCCCCTTGGTAGATTTTAGTGAAATATGGCCTTAGGGTGTGGGTCTCACATTTAATTATAACGACCTCGTATGAGAATTTTGACTATGTCATTGGATTCGGAATGTCAAATTTGGTAGGGTATCATTGTTTGTTTGTGTGTATGGGGTCCCGAACAAGTTCCGAACACCCCATTGAAAATTTAGAGTTGGAAAAATTAGTTTTTTCAACTGATAGCTGGTGCGTCACTTTAGCGTCCATGGCTTCACTAAAGTGACCAGGGCTTCACTTTAGTGACCACCGCCTAAAGGAGGGTGTTGCTTTAGTGATCTTTGGGTCGCTATAGTGAAGCCCACCCCTTTAGGGTGGGTCGCTTAAGCAATATACATGGGTGATATATATTCATGATATTTCCAAAATGCGACCAACAAATATACCAAACATTCAATTGTGATTTCCTTGTCAATTTGAAGACAAATCAAGTAATTCAAAAACTTGAAGTGCGTGAAATTTTGAGGACAACATCATAGAAATGTCAAATATTGCTTTTGACACATTGTTTGAGGTAATTTTTATTATTCTTTTCTGCTATCGTTGGAATAATTTATCAGAAACTTTGGAAAATTGATTACTCAATCATTTTGGATTGGATTTTAATGAATTTTGGGTCTTCTGTGTAACTTTTTGAGGCGCAAGCTGTGGTATTGTCGAAATCTTCTAGTTGAGATTTTTTTGACATAAAATTGCTACGGAAATTGCTGCACTATTCTTGTTTACTGAAATAAAATGTTGTTTTGTGTTTGGATGTTTGGTATTTTTTTGGACTTTAGATTGAGCCCCAATCTGAGGTATGGGCTCAAGTAGCTATAAGGACCATTGTAGGAGGTTCGTTCTGGAATTTCGGATGCAGGTCTCACATTTTAACACTTTTAGACCCAAAATTAGTCTATCTACATTTCTTGTAATTTTGGTACCGAAATGTCTGTATTAACGTTGTGATTCTGTTTTTAAAGCCTCGTACCATTCTGAGGTCGCTTGGAAGAGAAAATCTCCTGCAGAGTGAGTTGGAGCACATGTGATTGCCATTCATGTAGGCTAGACTTCCCTTCTTTTAGTCTAAATCAAGATATGTGAATGTCATGATCCAATTTCTAAGGCCGTGATGGAACCTACTATAACTCGCTAAAAGGCAAGCCAACCCGTAACCCGAAACTATAAGTAATGAGTATTTGGGGGAAACTAATAGAGACTAAGAAAATAGCAACAATATACATATATATATATATATATATATATATATATATATATTATATATATATACACAAGAAACCCTCCAGAACCTGAAAGTGACTAGTATAGAGCTACTATACACAAAAGTAAAGAGTACAAGTCCCAAAAGTGGACTAAATCATACATAGGATCTGGCTAGACTCAAAATGTACAAAAAGATGGGCCAATAAGATGAAGGAGATAGAATGATCCAAAAAATCCAAATGCTCACCCTAGTCTCTGGTGTGGGCTGCTACAAGCTAGATCAATCAGTAGTAATGACTAGAGCTCAAATCTACATCACGAAAGTAGATGCAGAGTGTAGTATAAGTACAGTAGGCATCATAGGCCGATTGAGCAGAAAAAGCAATATAAAAAAGAGGAATACACCTAAATAGAGTCAGATAAGCTACCAAGAGATAAAGATTTAGCTATCATTCAAATAAGAGAGTCTTAAGCGAATAACTATTCTAACTACATCCAACCAGGCTCGTGTAAGCCCGATCAATACATCGAAAAACCATAATACAAGGATTTACAACTGTCATACTAAACTCCAAGAAATCAATTAGCTCTAACCATGATTATCAGAGGGCAAAAGATTTGTGGAAACTGGGTGCTGAGGCCGGGACTACTACTACCCAGATGCGTGCCCTATATATAAGGGAGGTCGAGGCTGGGACTGCTACTACCACCTAGATGCTTAGTTTGGGGGGTTGAGGCTAAGACCTTTACTACCCAAATGCTCTTCTAATAAATATAGGGGGCCGAGGCCGAGGCATTTACTACCTGGATGCTTGCAAAACTTAATCGGAGGTGCCTAATTTATCTTCCCTTCTATCAGTATGCTAAATATTATCAAGGATTTCCTTTCACAATGATCTGGAACGGGTGTGACCACCTAATTATCAATTGGAAACTAGAAATGAAGTTCTATGGGACCTAACTCTACAAACGTATCCAAAAACCATCGGCTAAGGAGCAAATATGAATGATAAAGTGATGCTTGAGCAAGTTGCTGCCTAGCTAAAGTTCACCTACCAAAACACTAGTTTGTTATGCCATGCTACATGGATCTAGGCCGATTGAACAACGTTGGGGCATCTAAAGAAAGTTCTCACATCCTAAACTAAGACCAACATGCCTTACAATACTAACAACAGGAAACCAACAATAATAATAATAGGGCTATCAAGAAACGACAGGGATTACATGCTTACAAATATCCTAAGTACTCGAAAGGACCTAAACTATGCTTCTAATTTTAAAGCTCATAAACAATCTACCCAACCATAACTATTAAACATCTCCACATGCTATCAGGAATTCAAAATCCATGGGGAAAAAATAATACTACCAATGGAAAAAGGCTAATGAGATATATTACATATTTCCATCTCCGGATGATATCAACTAGGCCTATAACATAAATTCTAACACCTAAAACAAGTAAACTAGCTACCCTAGACAAATTCCAACCAAATAAACATGATTGTATGCTAACCAACTCAGTCCAAAGAAAGAGAAACCATAACCTACTTGTAGGCCGATCACATGTGCTCTAATTCACTTTGCAGAGCTTTTCCCTTCTGTATGCCTCTGAATGCTGCCACATGAAATAAGTTCCAAAATATGAAATGAACCACCCCATAATGATCCTCATAGAAAACCACCCAAAATGGACCTAAGATCGCTAAAAATAGATACCCACAACTCAAGATATCACCCTCCAAAATTATCCAAAAAATTACTTCAAAAATGAACTATATAGCAAATATAAATCCAAAATTCAGCTTAAACAAACATTTAACTTTACATTTTGACATTTCCAATGCATTCCTCATGAAATTCCCTTGAAACCAGGCCTTTTAATCACCAAATTTGAGTCCACCATGAAGGAGAAATCGCCTTTGAAAGGTATGCATGTGAGCTGTAATCGACTATGTACAAAAACTATAAAGGCACCCAAGTATCGCTATAGAGACCCCACCCAAAAAGGGCAGACCTAATTTGACATTTCAAAACTAACCATGCTATTAGAATTTTCATTCGAATACATTTTCTAAGATGTTTACCAAAGGCAACCGTTGGCCACTTTAGAAGGCTAAAATGCAAAACTTGGTAAACACTCAAACTGAAAGCCTTGGTTCTCAACTGTCAGGAGGCGTAGGCAGTAACTCAACCCTTTTGTATCAAAACATACTCTAAACCTACACCAGACACATCACAATATACAATAAAACCAACACCCTCAATTGGAAGGGTCAAGATAGGTATGATCGTGAGTAACTTCTTGAACCTTTGAAAGCTCATAACACACTCCTCCGACCACTCAAAAGGGTCACCATGATGGGTCAATCAGGCAGAAATATTAGAAAAGCCCTCAACAAAGCATCTATAATACCTAACCAAATCGATGAAACTCTATATCTTTGTGATCATCGTAGGCCTAGCCTAATCTCGAATGGCCTCAATCTTGGCTGTATCGATCATAATTCCCTCCTTGGACACCACGTGACCAAGAATGTCATTGACTCCAATCAAAATTCAAACCTTGAGAACTTAGCATAAAGTTGATGATCTCTCAAAGTCTGGACCACAAACCTTAAGTACTGAATATGCTTGTCCATGCTCTATGAGTATACTAAAATATCACCAACAATCATAAAAGAGTCAAGATAGGGCCTAAGCACTCAGATCATCAAGTCTATGAAGGCAACATAGGAATTAGTAGGCCCAAAAGACATTATCAAAAACTCGTTGTGGCCATTGTGAGTCCAAAAGGTAGTCTGAGGAACATCAACTGCCCTAATCCTCAAGTGGTGGTTACCATATCTCAAGTTAATCTTAGAAAACACGGAGGCACCTTGAAGTTGATCAAATAAATCATAAATATAAGGAAGGGGTAATGGTTCCTCACCATCACCTTATTAAAATTTCTATAATCTATGCACATCTGCAAGGTCCTATACTTATTCTTAACAAATAGGACAAGAGAACCCCATTGCAATACCCTCGGATGAATGAACCCCTTACCCAAGAGGTCCTTAAGCTGAACACTGAACTCTCAAAGATCTATAGGATCCATATGATATGGAGAGACTGAGAAGGGCTTAGTGCCCAACTCTAAATTTATAGCAAAGTCAATATCTCTCTCCGTAGGTAGGCCATGAAAGTCGGTAGAGAACACATCAATGATCTTTCAGTCCAGTGGTACAAAGTCAATAGAAATAGGCTCAGTAGAAATATCTTGAACATAAGATAAGTAAGCTAAACACTCCTAAAAAACTAACCATTGGGCCTGCATAGAAGATATAATCCACGTCAATGAGCGGCTATAAGAACCCTGCCACATGATAGGGGAATACCAAGCAAATCTAAAGCAACAATCTTGGAATAACAGTCCAAGACCGCGTGATAAGAAAATAACCAGTCTATGCCAAAAATAACATCAAATCTAACATACCAAGCAAAATAAGATTTGTCTGCGTATCATGCCCCTGAACAGTCATCACACAAGATCTACATACCTGATCCACCACTAAAGAATCCCTTATAGGAGTAGAAACACGCAACAACACCACTAACAACTCTTAATCAATAGCCGAACGGGGAGCAAAATATATAAATACATAAGAGACAGTAGAACCTAGATAAAATAAGGCTAAAAGAAGTAGTCTATTGGCATAGGATCATACCTATGATGACACTGTCTGATGCCTCAGCCTTTGCTCTAGCTTGGGCTAGATAAATGTGGTCTGTCAGCCTCCACCTCGGTTATCTATCCTACCGCCTATCTTGTTTTCTAGGCCCCGCACCTGATATGCACCTCCTTGGCCTTGAGCCTGTGCCTGATCTCTCTAACCCTGAATCTAGGCCCTATACCCATGATCCTAAATTTGATCTCTATCCTCGAGTAGAGGTTGCATGGCTGATATGGGCCTAGCTAGTTGAGAGCACTATGATGTGCCATTAAAATACGACACTTTTAATGCTTTAAACTTAGAATTTTATGTGTTCTCAAAGCGATGTTAGTAGGTTTGATGTGTTTTTATATGAATTTGTAGGATTACAGGAGTCAGGATATTTTTAGGCTAAGTTGTGCAGATTGCATAATTTTGATAGTTCACGAGACCCTCTACGGGTCGTGGTTCATTCCACGGGCCGTAGATGGGTTTCCTAGGTTGGATCCAGTGAAAAGTTAATTTTTAGAATTTAAAGTTATATGTTACCAAATGGATAGTATATCATTTGATAAGTCGTAGATTAGTTCGTGCCTTGAGGATCAGAGATTTTTCATATGTGCTGAAGAGATACCAGACGAAACACCTTACGAGTCATAAGTTAGAAGATGGTTTGTATGAGGGTTCATACATTTAAAGATAGATTTTGAGGAATGCAGTCTACGAAGGCCAATCACGGGCCATGATTCTATCTTTAGCCTATAACTCTATTCATTTGAGGCCTCGATTCTAGTTTCTCTATTTCGGTTAGGACTTGGTTTATTTTTATTATAGGGTTTTTTAGACAAAGAGAGCAGTTAGAACATCCAGAAATTCTTACTTAAGATTATTACTTTGTTCTTGTGGATTACTTTTGACATTACTTTCGAGATATAACTATATGATTTTCGTGAAATTTTGGATTTCATGTTCTTCAATTTATTATTGTAATTGTTTAATTATCAAAATTCATAACATGATCCCTCTATCTATAACGAACATGGGTATTTAAATTCATAACTAAGGTTGTCGGAACCATGAATTCTTAACTTAGTGATCGCCCGATCGAGGTAAGTAGGTAATAAATCTGATCCCCTCAAGCTTTAGTCGAGAGTAGGACCACTTTGGAGTTCTTGGCTACCCTCTGGAGAAAGAAGTGCAACCTTAATAGGATGGGTAGACTGACCCTACTAAAATCTACCCTAGGGAACCTGTGGTGAAATCTATTGTGGCTGTCTCTACCCCCAGTCTGGGAGTCACTATAGCTACTATGGTGCCTAGCTCTCTTCTAGCTACCCCCTAAGCCTTGTGAGGAATGTGCTCCATGGTGAATGCATGATCAACTACGTACATAAATGAGCGTCTTGCTAAAATTTGGTGCTCCATATTCACTCTCAGTTAGAATCTCAGCCCACGTACAAAGCATCTAACTCTCTCTGGGCCTTTGATGTTCCTCTTTCACTTGTTGACAATTAGGGCACTCGGATAAGAGCTTGGCTATGTCTTTCTTCATACCATGATACTAATACACTTCTCTAAAATCCCAATACATTTTGGTGGATCCGGGATGTATAGAGTAATATAAATTGTGAGTTTCATTCATAATCACTCCCTTAAGGTGATCAATGTCTGGAACACACAACCGATCTTGATACCAAAAAACACCATCTCCCCCTTGGGAGAAAACCTCTATCTCCTTTTGGGAAACAAACGTTTTCAACTCAACCAAAGCTGGATCTAAATCTTGCATTTCTTTGACATCAACAATCATAAAAGACTCAACCCCATTCTGAACACAAATGCCACTATCATTGGAGTTAGACAATCTAATACCCAATCTAGCAAACCTATGAAAATCTTTGACTAACTCTTTCTTCCCTTCATCAAAATGGTCCACACTTCCCTTAGATAGCCGACTGAGAGCATCGTCCATAATATTCGCCTTGCCAGAATGATATAAGAAACTCATGTCATTGTCTTTAATTAGCTCCAACCACCTTATTTGCCTCAAGTTAAGGTCTCTTTTGG